>PVIU01008662.1:0-81709 GCA_004026605.1 Ondatra zibethicus | reverse complement strand
TTTGTTCGATATTAGTATAGCCACACCTGCTTGTTTCTTAGGGCCGTTTGATTGAAAAACCTTTTCCCAACCCTTTATTCTGAGATAATGTCTGTCTTTGTGGTTGAGGTGTGTTTCTTGTAAACAACAGAATGTTGGATCCTGTTTTCGTATCCATTCTCTTAACCTTTGCCTTTTTATAGGTGAATTGAGTCCATTGATATTAAGTGATATTAATGACCAGAGGTTATTAACTGCGGTTATTTTTTAGGGTTGTAGAGTTTGTGTGTTTCCCTTCTTTGAGTTGTGGTAGTGGAGGGCTGTTAGATGTCTGTGTTATTATGGGTGTTGCTTGCTTCCTTTAGCTGTGGTTTTCCTTCTAGTATTTTCTGTAAGGCTGGGTTTGTGGCTATGTATTGCTTAAATTTGTTTTTATCCTGAAATACCTTGTTTTCTCCATCAATGGTGAATGAAAGCTTTGCTGGGTATAGTAGTCTGGGCTTGCATCCATGGTCTCTTAGTGTCTGTAGCACATCTATCCAATATCTTCTGGCTTTCATGGTTTCCATAGAGAAGTCAGGTGTAATTCTGATTGCTTTACCTTTACACATTACTTGGCCTTTTTCCTTTGCAGCTCTTAGTATTCTTTCTTTATTCTGTATGTTTTGTGTTTTGATTATTATATGGCGAGGGGATGTCCTTTTTTGATCCAATCTATTTGGTGTTCTGTATGCTTCTTGTACCTTCATATGCATATCCATCTTTAGGTTGGGAAAGTTTTCTTCTATAATTTTGTTGAATATATTTTCTGGGGTTTTGAGCTGTGCTTCTTCTCCTTCTTCTACCCCTATTATTCTTAGGTTTGGTCTTTTTATGGTGTCCCAGATTTCCTGGGTGTTTTGTGTTAAGAATTTGTTGGATTTGTTGTTTTCTTTCATCAATGAGTTTATTTTCTCTATCGTATCTTCAGCGTCTGAGATTCTTTCTTCTATCTCTTGTATTCTGTTGGTTATAGTTTTCTCTACCGTTCCTGATGGTTTACCCAGATTTTCCATCTCCAGCCTTCCCTCGGTTTGTGTTTTCTTCATTGCCTCCATTTCAGTTTTTATGTATTGAACTGTTTTCATTACCTGTTTGATTGTTTTTTCTTGGTTTTCTAGGGTATCTTTGAGGCATTTATTCATTTCTTCTAACTTTTTGTTAGTTTTCTCATCCTCTTCTTCAAAGGCATTTTTCACCTCTTCTTTAAAGTCTCTATCACTTTAATAAAGTTACGTTTAAAGTCGATTTCTTCTCCTTCTTCTGGGTTAGGTTGTTCAGGTTTTCCTGTTGAGTACTCGTTGGTTTCTTGTGTTATCATGTTGCTTTTTAGATTGTTGGAAGAATTCTTGGATTGACGCCTACCCATCTCTTCCTCTGATTTCAGTCAGGGGAGTCAGTGGTTTAGGACCTCCCAGGACGGTTTGTACACACTCACCCCTCTGGATAGCTGATCTCAGTGCAGGAAGAGGAAGTCCCTTCTAGACTTCTGATCCTTCTGTACCTCCAATATCGGCACAGTGAGAGAGATTCTTGGGGTTCCAATGTTCCACAGAGGAAAGGGCAATCTTGCAGGGGCCGAGTGCAGGATCCTGTTGATCAAAGAGGCCTGCAGGGACCTTACCACCAGGCTTGCACAACCTTACTAGTGTGAGCGGCCTCCGATCTCAGCACAGGAAAAGAGAGTGCTGGGGTACCAAAGCCCCACCGAGCAAAGGGCGATCTTGCGGGGAGTTGGGGGTTGGGGGGGTGCAGTGTCCTGAGACACAAAGAGGCCCAGCCGCGGGGAATCTTACTGCCAGGCAGGCACAGCCCTACCAGTGTGTGCCTCCAATCTCAGCACAGGAAGAGACAGTGCTCGAATTATTTGTTCTTTTGATGACAAATTTCTTGAGTTCTTTGTATATTTTGGAGATAAGCCCTCTGTCTAATGTGGGGTTGGTAAAGATCTTTTCCCATTCTGTAGGCTGTCATTTTGTCTTGTTGACCATGTCCTTTGCTTTACAGATTTGGGTATGGTGTGTGTCATTTTCATTGAATTTTAGGAAGTCTTTATTCTTCCTTGTCCCATCGATGATTCAGGTGAGCATTTTTAATTTCCATGTGTTTGTGGGATTTCTTGAATTAGAGTTTCTGCTGGATTCTAATTTTTAGTCAGGGTGATCAGAGAAGAAACATGGGGTTATTCCAATTTTTTGGATCTGTTAAGGTTTGTTTTGTTACCTAGTATGTGGTAAATTTTTGAGAAGATTCCATGAGATGCTGAGAAGAAGGTATATTCTTTTATGTTTGGATGGAATGTTCTATAGATATCTGTTAAGTCCATTTGAGTTATAACACCTGTTAGTTTCCTTATTTCTCTGTTATTTTTTTTGTCTGACAGACCTGTCCAGTCATCAAGATGGAGTGTTGAAGTCTCCCCCTATTAGTGTGTGTGATTTAATGTATGATTTAAGCTTCAGAAGTGTTTCTTTTACATATAAGGTTGCCCTTGGATTTGAGGCCTAGATGTTCAGTGTTGAGATTTCCTTTTGATAGATTTTTCTTGTGATTAATATGAAATGTCCTTCTTGGTCTCTTTTGATTGATTTTAGTTTGAAGTTTATTTTGTTAGACATTAGGATAGCTATAACAGCTTGTTTCTTAGGTCCATTTGACTGAATTTTTTCTCAACCCTTACTCTGAGGCAATGTCTATCTTTGAGGTTGTAGTGTGTTTCTTGTATGCAGCAGGAGGATTAATTCTGTTTTTGTATCCAATCTGTTAGCCTGTGTCTCTTTACAGGTGAGTTGAGTACATTTATATTAAGAGATATTAATGACCAGTGATTGCCGTCTCCCCTTATTTTAGTTTTCATTGTTGGTGATGCTATTTTCTGTGTTTTTCCCTTCTTTGAGATTTGCTGCTGTGAGATAATCTATTGTTTGGGTCTTTATTGAGCTGGCCAATTTCCTTGGGTTAGAGTTTCCCTCTAGTATGCTGTATAGTGCTGGTTTTGTGGCTAGGTATTGGTTAAATCTGGTTCTGTTGTGGAATATCTTGTTTTGTCCTTGTATGGTGATTGAAAGTTTTGCTGGGTATAGTAGTCTGGGCTGTCAACCATGGTCTCCTAATGTCTGCATGACATTAGAGCATGACCTTCTGGCTTTCATTGTTTCCAATGAGAAGTCAGGTGTAATTCTGATAGGTCTGCCTTTATATGTTACTTGGACTTTTTCCTTTGCAGCTATTAATATTCTTTCTTTATTCTGTATGTTTAGTGTTTTGATTATTATGTGACAAGGGACTTTTTTATCCAGTCTATTTGGTGTTCTGTAAGCTTCTTATATCTTCATAGGCATATCTTTCTTTAGGTTGGGAAAGTTTTCTTCTATTATTTTGTTAAATATATTTTCTATGCTTTTGAGTTAGACTTCTTTTTCTATACCAATTATACTTAGGTTTGGTCTTTTTATGGTGTCCCATATCTACTGGATATTTTGTGTTTAACTTATTTTAGATTTAACATTTTCTTTGACTGATGAATCTTTTTTTCAAGTCTGAGATTCCTTCTTCCATCTCTTGCCTTCTGCTTTTATGATTGTATTTGCATTTCCCGAGCATTTACTCATAATTTCCATTTCCAGAATTCCTTCAGTTTGTATTTTTTTGGTTGTATCTATTTTGATTTTCAAGTCTTGAATTGTTTCTTTCATCTGTTTGATTACTTTCCCTTGGTTTCCTTCAAGGTATTTGTTGATTTCTTCCAATTTTTGTTTCTTTTCCTCTGATTCTTTGAATTTTTTATTTTCTCTTTAAGGGCCACAAACACTTTCCTAAAATTAAATTTTTAGGTCATATTCTTCTGATCCCTCTGTGTTGGGTCCTTCAAGTGTTGCTTCTATAGAGCCACTGTTTTTTTAATGGGTCCTGTTGCTCTTTGTATTTTTCAGTGTTTTCTTAACTTATTATTTCACCATCTTTTCTTCCAATTGGTATAGGAGAAGAGGTTGGACATGGGTGGGTGAGCCTTCCTTGTCTGCTCTCAGAAATTTATTTTTCAAATTGTTTTCTTCTGTTTAATCTGTGTTGGGATATTCAGGTCTTGCTATTGTAGAACTACTAGGATTTGGTGGTGTCATTTTTCTGATTAAGTTATTGAATGTATTCTTATGCTACTGTCTACCTGTTTGGTTTTGTGGTAATTATGGGTACAGTTTTTGATTCTTCTGCCAATTGGTACAGGTGGTATCTGTGCCTCATGGAGCCATCTATGCTCCAATTTGTGGAGGTGCAGCTCTGAAGGGGCTCTGATGCCACTAGGGATGGTCAGGGAATGACCTGCCCACAGTAGTCTTGCCTACTATCCAACTGTTGTGTGATGTGGGATTCCCTTCTGTATGCTGTGAATACCGTTGTTTAATAAAGGACTGCTTAGATATGTGGGAAAAACTTAACTGAATGCTGGGAGCAAGAAGGTGGAGTCAGAGAGAAGTTATAAAGCCCCTGCTGCAGACAGTTGCTGGGAACTGTACCTGGTAAGTCACAGCCATGTGGTGATACAGAGATTATTAGAAATAGGTTAAATTAAGATATAAGAGTTAGCCAATAAAAAGCTAGATCTAATAGGTTAAGCTGTGTTTTAAATAATATAGTTTCTGTATGATTATTTCATATCTGAGCAGCCAGGAAATAACAAGCAGCCTTCCAACCTCCATGGTGTCAACATGGTTGACTAAAATCCACTTAAAACCTGAAAAAGCTTAAGAAGGAATTCTAGACACAAAAGAACAGAGTTAAGCATGGTTTTGTAGTGGCATTTTCTGGGTGGGATCTGTTCACCAGAGGCAAGTAGAGGCATGGCTCCTTTAAGAGAGGTTTTCCTGATTCAGTGGTAGCTAATGAAGAAAAACTGCACTGTTTTTGAAATGCTGTCTTTCTGGCATGTGCTGCCTCCACAATCTCTGGCTCTTTCAGGGACGGAGCATTTAAATGGAGTTTATGAGCAATGCACCTACAAGTTGCTTAATGGTAACATAGACCTGCTGTGTGCCTAAAACTGGGGCAACATGTATGACTTGCAGAGGCGGTGAATGATCTTCCACCAATTTGGACTGTGAAGAGCAAACAGGCAGTATCATATACACCCTAGTATTTTTTTCTTTGATGAGTATTTTTCCCAACCTCTTTTGATTAATATTGGTGGGAAGTCTTTTTTTGATATTAGATTGCTATACAAACTTGCTTCTTAAGTCCATTTCTTTTGAAATACCTATTCCAGCCCTTTACTCTGCGATAATATCTCTCTTTCATGTTGATGAGTATTTCACATTCATTCTCTTATTCTGTTTCCTTTTTAAAGAGCAAAATAATCCCACACCAGTTTGGAGTTATTATTAAAAGGGTTATTTATTTGAGGGGAAAAAACTTACAGAACACCATCCTACACAACCAGGAAAGGAGTCTAGTCGCTTGGAACTGGAGGCTGAAGCAAGAGAGCAAGAGAAGGGCTGCCACTGTTTTTTAAAGAGGAGACCACGCCCCAGTGAGCTGGTATCTCAAAGGCTATTGGCTGAGGGAGTGGAAGGAGCTCCTGCAGCACCTCCCCCATTTGTTTAAGAGAGTTCTGAACATACTACAAAATTATATTCAAAAAGAACAAATATCCTATTCTATATAGCTTGAGTCCTGTATAATAAATAACTTGGCCAAGTCATGAGAGGAAAGTAACTACATTTATCTAGTATTCAACCCCATCAAAGATCCGAGAAGGGAAATAATGTTACCTGAGTAAGTAGGAGTGTAATCAAACAACTTCTAAAACAGGCAGCAAATCACAGAGACAACTGGCAACCTGGGCAATCACCCAAAGTCATGTTTGCAGCATTGAATCAACTAAGTTTGGCTAAGGCCTAGAATAAAGCACAGATTATTTTTAAAGGCAAGAAATTTTCCAAAACCGTCTTACCCTGTCTTGCAAAATTTGACAGTTCTGCCTATCCATTTCCGGATACTATGTATTTTGTCAGTAGTTGAGGTATGGGCAGTTCCTTGCACAGAGAATGGCTTTGCCAAGAAGAAGACAAGCTCCAAGTGGAGTGTCTTTGGTGCTCAACAACCTCTCAGGAATAGATCGGTGTTGCCAAGAGTGTGTCTTGCTACCACAGAACTCTAAGTTAGATTAAATGCCATCTTCTACAGCTCTTTGAAGAGGTTGAAGATTATCTATTTATACAGAATATACTCTCTACGTATCTAAAAAACCTGATTAGTCTAGCTATAAATTTCACAAACATAGATGACTATTAATCTATAATTCTTAATACTTATCGAACTTAAAGACTAAGACAATAAACAACTGTGCAATAAATGAGGACAATGACCTCCAAATGTAAACAATGTACAAGTATACACTGAAATATGGTAAATATATATCAATACATAAACAATATATAAGTATCTTAATCAGAGGTAGAAATGTATACTGCAATATGGTAAATATATATCAATACATAAAAATGTTTCAAACATAGGTAGAAGTATGCATGCATACAATATTCAATATAATTTAACTTTGTATCCATATACAAGAATCTATGCCAATGAAATTATTTATAAACAATAATTCACAAATACAAATCATCCAATTTTCCCTTTTTTTTCAAAAAGATCCCTGAGCTTATAAAATTCCTCCCCCAACCTTTAACTGTATACCAACTATAATCAACCCCTAAATGATGTCCCTAAACCCTAGGACAAACTGTGCTGGAAGAGGGGATGTCATCCTCTAGAAGGCACTTCTAGCTGTCATGGGGACAATGTTCTTTTTAGGGGATCCTGTGAAAGTAAAATGATGGTTAAATTTCAACAACACTGTCTGGTAAAATTGCAAATAGTCTCTGAGTATTTTGTGAAGATCTGGCCAGAATGTTGTAAAAGATGTGCACCATTTCAGCTAACTAAGTTGGAACTGTCTTGTGCAGCTGGTACCCAAAACATGTCTTGTAGTAGCCCTATCCATATCATGACATCATATCAACTGAGTGGAGTTGTTGTTATGCAGCCCCATCTTCTGCCTAGAAACTTCAAAGATAACTGTAGGAAAAATTCATTGTTCATTGTGGAAAACTTAAACATTAATTATATAGACATAGATTGTTGTATATATTCAATAAAAGGCATGATAAAGACAAAAATAGATATGAAGAAAAGCAAAGATGTTTTCTAAATTCATTTTTTCTTTCTGTCCCATATCATGGCTCTTGACATAAGACAGAAACTCCAGAAACTCTGGGTTTTTTCTCTTAACAACAGGCTTGGAATTAGAGAGGGACTGAGCCAGAGTCCAACTCCAAAACCAGCTCTATAAATTTAGAAACATAAACATATCTTTGATTTTTATACTTACAGAACCTATTCGGTTTTCTTGATGATCCCTATTGGGTAGTTAGTTTTCCATCTGTCAGTATTCAAACATCCAGGGTCCCTTGAATTTTTTGAAGATGAGTGTTTTCCTGCAAAGACAAGAACAGAACCCTGCCCCCATTCTATATTTTCTTACCACCTGTATGAGTATCATCATTGTGGATGAGCTGTCATGTCTCCTTTCCAAGAGGTTTCTTCTCTTCAAACTGAACCTTTATTAATTTTGATGGTATCCACAATTTTTTTTCTCCTGTGGAAACAAGAGCAAAACCCCTTCGCCAATGTAGCACATCTCCTGGCTCCCATTGCGAAGTCAGCAGATCCTTGAAATAAACCGGTTGATTTAGTTCAGCAGATTTTTCCATTATCCAATGTTTTTCTGCTGCTGTTGTTCCTTTCTCATTAGTGTTAAGAAAATTCAAGGTTAATAAGGCATTATGTAACCTATTTCTGGGGTCATTTTCCACCCCTTTCTGTTTGTTTAACATATCTTTTATACTTCAATTTGATCTTTCTATGACTGCTTGACCTGTAGGATTATATGGTATACCTGTAACATGCTTAATATTATAGTAAGCAAAAAATTGTTTCATTTTCCTAGAGACATAAGCTGGACCATTATCTGTCTTTATTAGTGCAGGTATACCCATGATGGCCATAACTTCTAATAAATGTGTGATTACTGAATCAGCTTTTTCTGAGTTTAAAGCAGTTGCCCATTTAAAGCCTAAATAAGTGTCAATTGTATGATGTACATATATTAATTTTCCAAATTCTGCAAAGTGGAACACATCCATCTGCCAGATTTCATTCCTTTGAGTACCCTTCAGGTTGTTCCCTGGAGGTAGTGGTGTTTGGTTATATAAAGAGCATGTAGGACATCTCTTTATAATCTCCTTAGCTTGCTGCCGTGTAATGGAAAAAACTTTCTTTAAACCTTTGCTATTGATGTGATGTTTTTTAATGAAATTCTGAGGCCTGCAACATGCTTCCAATCAATAATTGATCAATTTATGCATTACCTTGTGCTAGAGGACCTGGCAGACCCATATGGGATTGGATGTGTGTTATCTATATCAGATAAAGCCTATTCCTGATTATGTCTTGTACCTGTATAAACAATGAAGTCATTTCTGTATTATCTGGTATAAATTCAGCGGTTTCAATATGCAAGATAACTCTTTCTGCATATTGTGAATCAGTGACTATATTAAGAGGCTCTTTAAAATCCCTTGGCACCATAAGAATGGCATATAATTCTGCCTTCTGGACAGAAGTATATGGGGTTTGTTCCACCTTACTCAATTCGTCTGATTTGTAACCTGCCTTCCCTGATTTGTTAGCATCAGCACAAAATGTACGGGCTCTAGTTATTAGAACATCACGTACAAATTGAGGAAGAATCCAAGAAGTTCTCTTTATGAGGTTAAGTCTACCGCTTTTGGGATAGTTGCTATTAATTTCTCCCAGAAAATTAGCACAAGCCCTTTGCCGTGGTTCATTGTTTTCCCATAACCTTTTTATTTCATCAGTAGTGAAAGGCACTATAATTTCTGCTGGGTCTATACCTGCTAGTTGATGAAATCTCAGTTTATCTTTTATAATTAATTCAGAAACAGTTTGTACGTAAGTTTTTAATTTTTTACTTGGTTTGTATGGTAAAAAAAGATCCATTCTAAAATGATATCTTCCCTCTGCATTAAAATTCCCATAGGAGAAATTCTGGAAGGCAATATGACTATAATACAACTAAGATTTGGATTCACCCTATCCACATGTGCCTCCTGTAATTTTCCTTTAACCATTGTCAGTTCCTTTTCTGCTTCAGCTGTTAATTCTCTGGGACTATTCAAATCTTTATCACCATTTATGTTTTTGTTTAAATGAATTATTAGATAAGGTGTTATCCCAACAACTGGGGGTAGACTGGAAATGTCTTCTAACAATCTTTGAAAGTCGTTAAGAGTCCATAACCTGTCTCTCCTAATTTGTGCCTTTTGTGTCCTAATTTTCTGTAAACCTATTCTGTAACCTAGGTAATTAACAGAATCTCCTCTTTGAATCTTTTCAGGAGCAATTTATCATCCCCATTTAGGCAAAACTATTTTTACCTCCTCAAACATTCTTTCTAAATTGTCTATGATTGAATCAGATATCAAAATGTCATCCATGTAATGGTAAATTATAGACTTAGGGAATTGCTTATGTATTATTTCCAATGGCTGACTTACAAAGTATTGGCACAGGCTGAGACTATTGAGCATTCCCTGTGGTAGGATAGTCCACTGGTATCTCCTAGTAGGCTGAGAGTTATTATAAGTAGGCACTGTGAAGGCAAATTTTTCTCTATCCTTTTCTTGTAAAGGTATATTAAAGAAGCAATCTTTTAAATCAATAACTATAAGAGGCCATCCTTTTGGTAACAGAAGGCAGAGGAATTCCAGATTGTAGAGGACCCATATGTTGAATTACCTTGTTGACAGCCCTTAGATCTGTCACCATTCTCCATTTACCAGATTTCTTTTTCACAACAAACACAGGAGAATACCAAGGGCTAGTTGACTCTTCAATATGTCGAGATCTAATTGCTCCTGTACCAATTGTTCTAAAGCCTGCAATTTATCTTCAGCTAGAGGCCATTGCTTAACCCATATTGGCTTCTCAGTTAGCCATTTTAAAGGTAGGGCTGTTGGTACCTCTAAAGGTTTGTTAGTTGCTTTATGTTCTTGTACAGCCTGAATGGCTGGTGACCTTTGTGCATAGTACCTTATTGCATCCTTCCCAGAATTATGAGTTCCTGGGACTGCAGGAATGTTAATCTGGGTATTCCATTGCTGTTGCAGGTCACAGCCCCATTAATTTATTGCAATATCAGCTACATATGGCCTTAGCTTTCCTCTTTGACCTTCTGGCCCAATACAGTTAACCCATCTCATGCTTTGTTTAACTTAAGATATGGTTCCAATTCCTAGTAGTTGAACATCTGCCTCTTGAAGAGGCCAATTTAGATGCCAAGATTCTGGAGGGATGATACTCACATCTGCTCCTGTGTCTATCAAGCCAATAATCACAATTCCATTTATATGCAGTCTCAGCTTTGGTCTCTGATCATTTATAGAAGTTTGCCAAAATATACACTTCTTATTTCCTATTTGAATTTCTGACCTATCCCCAAATTGGAACCATCATTTAGAACTTCATGATCTTGCACAGAAGGTTCTAGGGTTTTCAATTTTCCTAGTGTGACATGTCTTCCCGGTTACTGGGAACGACTGGGCCACTTTTGGCTTAGGGGCCTGCGAGAGGCCCCTCAAGAATTTTCCTGATTGTATCGGGTTGCTTTGTCTGTCTGTTGTTGATCTGCATTCATTGGTCCAATGTCATCCTTTACCACACCTCCTACATATGCCTGAAGGCCGAGGTTTCCTATTCTTGCCATTCCCAGATGAGGTATTATTTCTAGAAATTCCTTGCCTGCAAATCCTTTTCAGGTGTCCTAATTTACCACAATTAAAACATTTGGCAGGTCGATGTCCCCTCATTGCTTTGGAAATCGCTTCTCCTACCCAAGATTAATCATCATTAAATGTCTAAATATTCATGATATGCTGGATCCATTCATCCATAGGTCCTGATCTAGACCTTAAAGGCCCAATTGTCTTCTTGCATTCTAAGTCTGCATTTTCAAAAGCCAGTGATTCAAGAATTAGTCATCTATCTTCTGGTTCTGTTACTCCTATGTTCAGAGGCTTAATTAATCTTTACAAAAAGTCAGTATAGGGTTTTCCCTGTCCCTGCCTAACCCTGGTATATGACTCTAACATTTACCTGGTTCTGGTATTCTATCCCAGGCATTCAAGGCTGCTTTGTTGCATAGGGACAATACTTCTTCATTATAAAGAGCTTGGACCTGTGGATCAGCATATGCTCTTACATGAAGAATTTGATCCTGGGAAACCTCCACACCTTTTGCCCTTCCTTGCTGTTCCATATGTTTGGATTCTTCTCTGAAAAAAACTCCAAATACCAAGGAAGGTCCATCTTCTAACACTAATAATGCTAACTGGGAGAAATAATTGGAGAAGCCCTGACATTAGAAGCCCAAGTCCTTATCATTTCCTTAACAAATGTAGAGTGCAAGCCATAAGTAATGACAGCATGCTTAATTCCCTTCAGATCATTCAGTCCTATTGGCTTCCATCTATCTTCTTTGGCTCCCTTTAAGCCTTTAGAAGTTGATGCTTTGTCAGAATAAATTACAGGGTATGTTGCTAAAACCCTGGGTAAACCAGCTCTGACAGCTGGTGGTGGCATTGTATCCTGCCCTTGTGTATTCTCACCTGGTTCATCAGCTCCAATAATTTCCTCAATCATTTCAAATCTCTTAATCATAATCTCTTGTAAAGCCTGAATCTCTTGACCTGCAAATGTTTCTAGTGACTTCCCTCCAGTATCAATTTTCTGGTCCCCATTCTGCACCTTTGATTCCAAAGCCTTAATGTTTCCTTTGAAAGATAACATCTCCTCCTTGAATTGCCCCCGGATATTATGTAAGTTGCCATCCTGGAGGTATATTCTGTCTGTTACCTTATCAAAACTCTGTGATAACTTCTGAATGTCAAATTCAACAGCCTCGACCTTCTCAGGTAAGTTCCTAGTATCCTTAGATATGGAGTCAATTTTGCCTATCATGGTATTAATCCTATCAATTAATGCCATATACTTCCATAATGATATAATATGAAGAAGAAAACTGAAGCCCAATAACCAGTAAATTGAGGTACCTCCAAGGTCATAGAGGCCTCATGTGATTTCAGCAAAAACTGTGGCTAGAGTCCCATTAAAAATGAAACCTGCCATTTTACCTGTTAACCAGCAGGTGGTGCTGTTTCCAAGTCATGACGGGAATCAATGGAAGGGTGACAGGATAGATCCTATGGTACTCGAGAGGTTATATGTACACAGAGGAAGAAAACCCAGAGTCTAGGCACAAAGAACAAAAATCCAAAGAGCTTCCAGTGGCTGATAAACCACACAGCTCACCCCGGGCACCGGCCCTGCTCCGACCTGACGCAGGGGGTGGTGACACAGCTGCTGTGAGAATGGCCTGCTTCTGCTGGGACAAAGGGTCATGGTGCAAACACAAACACTGTGGCAGGGATTTCAAACAGCACTTCTGCCAGATGTGGCAATGGCTTGCGCTCTGATTCACACTGCCCAAGTACTGTGCTTCCAGTGGGGAATTTAAAAACCCGCTCAGAAAAGATCAAGCAGAGACTGTCTGGGCCTGTGGATCCTAGGAGGCGTGGAGTTTTTAACTGCTGACTCCACACACAGGCCGCAGCTGGGGGAGGGCTCGTGCCAAGCCAAGCTGGCGGCAAGAAGCCGAGCTGGTGGCAGGCAGCCGAGCAGGGGATGGGTGTGGGCTGGGGGTGGTTCTAAAACCAAACGTTGGGCACAAAATAAAGCATGAAATAATCCCACACCACTTTGGGATTGTTATTAAAAGGGTTATTTATTTGAGGGGAGAAAACTTACAGAACACCTTCCTACACAACCATAAAAGGAGTCTAGTTACCCGGAACTGTTGTCTGAAGCAAGAGAGTGAGAGGATGGCTGCCGCTGCTTTTGAAAGAGAAGGAGACCACACCCCAGTGGGCTGGTATCTCAAAGGCTATTGGCTGAAGGAGCGGAAGGAGCTCACATAGCACCTTTTGATTTGTAATTGAGGTCATTGTTACAAAGAGGTATAATGACCATTGATTGGCACTTATTATTATATTGTTGTTGTTGTTGGTCTCTGTATGTTGGTGAGTGTGTTTGTGTGTGTTTGCATCCATCATTTTGGCTTTACTGGTGTGAGATTATTTTCTGCATTTTCATGGGGTTAGTTTAACTTTTTTGGCTTTGAGTTTGTTTTTCATAGTATCTTCTGTAGAACTAGATTTGTAGTTATGGTTATGTTTTGATTTTGACATATTCATGAAATATATTGTTTTCTCAATCTATGGTGATTGAAAATTGTACTGAATAAATTAGTTTGGGCTAGCACCTGTAGTCTCTTAGAGTATGAAGCACAATTTTCCAGCTCCTTCTGGCTTTTAGTGCCTCCATTGAGAAGGTAGGAGTGATTCTAATAGATCCGCCTTTATTTGTTACTTAATATTTTTCCCTTTCAGCTCTTAAGATTATTTCTTTGTTCTGTTGGTTTAGGGTTCTGATTATTATGATTCAAGGAGACCTTTTCTGGTCCAATTGATTTGCTGTTCTGTAAGTCTCTTTTATCTTTATAGGCATGTCCTACTCTAGGTTAGAAAAACTTTCTTCTGTGATTTGTTGAAAATATTTTCTCAGGAACTGAACTGGGACTCTTACCCTTCTTCTATTTCTATTATTCTCAGGTTTGGTATTTTTATATGATCCCAGATTATCTAGATATTTGTGCCAGGAAATTTTTTTTGGATTTAGCATTTTCTTTGACTGATGAATCTGTTTCTTCTATGGTGTCTTTAACAACTGGGCTTTTTTTTCTTCCATTTATCCTACTCTGCTGGTGATTCTTGCATCTGCAGTTCTTGTTTGCTACTTAAAGTTTCCTTTTTCAGAATTTCCTCAGTTTGTTTCTTCTTCATTTCAGGTCTTGAACAGTTTTGTTGTTTTGTTTCTTTCAAGTGTTTTTTTTTTTTCTACTTCATTTTTTGTTAGCTTTCTTTAAGGTACTTATTCATTGCCATCAATTTCTTGTTTGTTTATTTTTTCTGAATTTCTTTTAGGGATTTATTTATTTCCCCTTCAAGGACTTTAATCACCTTCAAAAGGTTAGTTTTGGGTCTTTTTTATTTACATGTCCAAATGTAATTGGGAAGCCCCATATTCTTAACCATTTCTAAGCTGTTTATTTTGGAAGTTGTGCAACTTTGGTTTTTATATATAAATAATTAATCCACTAAAGAATTGTAATTGTGGATATATTACTGTATAATTTTATTCTTCTGTGGGCAACTTTTATTTGGCAATCATGTATCACCTCAAAAAAAGTATCAAAAACGCCTCTAAGGAAGAAGATAGAGAAGACAATTGTTAGCATGGTGGATGGATTTTTCATAAATGAGTGACTGATGATAGGTGAAGCATGCAATGAAGCTGCAAAACAACTACTCAGATTATAGTCTTGCTTGATAGTCACAGAATTATAGGAGGAGAAGGGTTGTCTAGAGATAACATGGAAATAGTTCTGGGACACTATTCTTAAGAAGATATGAACTAATATCTAATTGCTGCTGGTAGGGAATAAGTCACAGACAAAAGTAACAATACTGCTGATATCCAACTTGGCAAACCTACAGAATTACTGAAATTAGTTACAGGATTATGGGTATGGGTTTACTTACAGGAGAAAGAGTGACTCAAATATAGATGTATCATGAAGAGCACATACCAATAGGAGTGATGACTCATAAAATCTTATACTTATTGCATAACTTGCAGGGAGTTACATACATTGGAGTGTCTCTTTCAGGAAGCCTGGATGATCTGGGCTTTTCCTAGGCAGCTTGAGTTGTCTGATCCTCTTTCAGGAAGCTAATCTTAGCTGAGTCTTCTCAGGAGCCTTTAATACTAATATATTCCTAGGAAGGAAGGGGTCTATTCATCTGATCAGTTGTGAGGACACCTGGACACTTCCATGTTGTTTGCTTTCTGAGTATTAAAGAAAATCTTCCTTTTGAATTTTTTGATGTCTTCATGACAGAATGTTCGAATTCCTATTGGAAGATCCAAAGTCATAATGAATCTCCCCTCAAGATGGAATGTTTTAACCATGAGAAAAGTATTAGATAGCAGATATTCCTACTGCAAAATTTGTCATAAACTGAGTGGGTTGAGACTGTAGCTGCAGCACAAAAATAAATCACTCAAGATGACTTTTTAATTAATGGAAAAGCATGTCCATATGCTTTCAACTAGAGTTTAATCATGATGTCAATTTTATTCATCTATGAACACTATAAAATTAAGTGTACTGAATAGTCAGTTTGATGTAAATAAATACATTCTGAAAATTTTCATTTGAACAAAACTGCACTGTCATTTTTGACACTTATAGATTTTAAAATATTTTTTAAAATTTTTATTTCTTTAGGTTTTTTGAGACACGGTTTCTCTTTAGCTTTAGGGCCTCTTCTGGAATTGGCTTTCATAGACCAAACTCACAACTCCACTTGCCTCTGCCTCCTGAGCCCTAGGATTAAAGGTGAGCACCAGCACCATCCAGCTTGTTTTAAAATATTTTTACAGCGAGAGAATATAGCAGGATGTACAATCCAAATATCTGACAGAGAACTATTTTTTAAATCTATACTTGTGGATTCCTGTGAATTTGCCTAGTACCATGGTTCTCACTAGTTCTTTAATTACTCACTCAATCAAAATATGTCTTTTTTCTATCTTAATGTCCTTCCCCTTTCTTGAGCATCCCATTCCCTCATGTTCTCCTACTTCCCCTCTTCCATCTCCCTTCCCTTCAGCCTCTCTTATCTCCCCTCCTAATTTTCTCAGAAGATCTTGTCTGTTCCCTCTTCCCAGGTGGATCCTATATGTCCCTTTTAGGGTTCTTCTTGTTACCAACTTCTCTGGGATCATAGACTACAGGCTTGTTATCATTTGCTTTATGTCTAATATCATGTTTGTCTATCTGAATCTGGGTTACCTCACTCAAGATTGTTTGTTCTAGTTCCATCCATTGGCCTGCAAATTCAAAGATGTCAAAGACAACCCCAGCTAAGACTTTAAGCAACAGTTGAGAGGATGCCTAAACTGACCTTCCCCTGTAATCAGTTTGATGACTACATTAATCGTCATCATAGAACCTTCAACCAGCAACTGATGGAATCAGATCCACAGTAAAACACTGGGCTGGGCTACTGGAGACAAACCCAGGAGAGGGAGAAGCAATAATATGAACAAAGGGGTCATGAAAACGATGGTGATACCCACAGAAGCAGCTGACCTGAGCTGGTGAGATCTCACTGACACTGTACTGATAGAGGGGGATCCTGCTTAGGACCAAACTAGGCCCACTGAATGTGGGGGGCAGTTGAGAGTTTTAGGCAGTCTCTGAGTCCAATGACAGTGGGACCAGGATTTGTCACTAATGCTGGCATCTAGTAACACATACTCTTTGGAGGGATACCTTGGTCAGTCTAGATATAGGGGGGAGGTCCTTGGTCTTGCATCAAAGTGAAGTGTCAGAGTTTGTTGACTCCCCATGGGAAGTTTTACCCTCTATGAAGAATGGATGGGGGTTTAGGGTGGAGGAAGTGTGTAGATGAAGGAGGGGAGGGAGTGGGAATGGGATATCTATATAAAATAAGATATTTTTTAAAAATTCTTAATAAAAAAGAAATGAAAAAAGACTTAGACTTTATAGCTAATAGTTTTATGAGAAATTTTTAAAAATTCAATTAAAGATTATCTTTCAGTTACTATTACATTATTTCCCAAATATAGGAAAGGTAAATTAAAAAGACTAAGGTTTTAGATAAAATGAAGAAAAGAAAAAAACATTCATAGTATGTCTTGATGAGAATTGAGAAACATGCTACATGGCAATTCTGGTGTTCAGGTTGTGTACATGTATGAGTAGGACCAAAAGAAACATCCCAGAAAATAAATTGGGGACAAGCATGTCTGAAAGTTTTATAAATGTCAGAAATATTAGTGAATGCCAAGATCTTAGAAGAAACTGTAATTTCCAAGTGAAAAATTCTTGTAATGTAAGACTATTGGGATATATGCTTGTAGATAGGGCAATGAATTTTTCAATTGAGAAAAATTAAGCTCTAGTTGAAAGTAATTTTATGCCAAATATACAACTCTTAAAGTGTAAAGAAGTGAAGGAAATACTTCCATTTTTTTTGCAATGGACAAAATCTTTGCCCACATTTCAAACACTAGGTCTCTAAGGATGTCAATACCCATAACATAAATTTTAAAAAGTAAAATTAAGCCAGGTACTGGCAGTGCACGTCTTTAATTCCAGTACTCTGGAGGCAGAGGCAGGTGGATCTGTGAGTTAAAGGGCAGCCTAATATACAAGAGCTAGTTCCAGAACAGGCTCTAAAGCTACAGAGAAACCCTGTTTCAAAAAACAAACAAACAAACAAACAAAAAACCCCAGTAAATTTAGTTGCTAATCTACCAAAATTGTGAATATAAAAAATAATCATAGCCAGAACCTGGAAACAACCTAAATGTCCCTCGAATGAAGAATGAATAAGGAAAATATAGTACGTTTACACAATGGAGTACTACACAGCAGAAAAAAATAATGACATCTTGAATTTTGCAGGAAAATGGTTGGAGCTAGAAAACATTATTTTGAGTGAGGCAACCCAGATACAGGAAGACAATTATCACATTTATTCACTCATAAGTGGTTTTAAACATAAAGGGAAGAAAACCAGCCTATAAATCACAACCCTCAAACACTTAGACAACAATGAGGACACTAAGTGAGACTTACACAGACCTAATCTACATGGGAAGTAGAAAAAGACAAGATCTCCTGAGTAAATTGGGAGCATGTGGGGAGTGTTGAAGTTGGGAGGTGAGAGGCAAGGAGGGAAGCAGAGAGAAAAATGTAGAGCTCAATAAAAATCAAAATAAAAAGTAAAAAATAATCAAAACTTAGAATTTGTTAACTATGCTTTGTGTGAGTCAAAAAAGTAAACTGTTGGGAAGAATTGTACAGACATACATTAAGGATGGATATCAACTCTAGAAATGTCTATAATATTACTTCTGAAGAGATATAAGCAAAAATAAAAAATCTGATCACATTAAAGAGATCAATCAGATTTCTTTATCCTCTTCATAACTGCAAATAATTTTAATTGTATTTATACCCACACATATAATCTGAGAAAAATTCTTTGCTACAAGCAAATATTAATGTTTTGAGAAATATTGACAATAGCATTATGGAAGATAATTTCCAAGTGATTAGGATAAACACATGTCAATCGATGTCTAGAACTCACATAATAGCAGGGATTTTTTTGTGCATGTGTGCTCGTGTGTGTCTGCCTTCATAGAAAAATTGCAATAATGGACTTAGAGCAAATGCTATATGACTTTGCTGAGTAAATGGGAAAATGCTTCTATTCCCCCAGTAGTTTACTAAGAACAGACATAAAAATAATTTCATAGAAGTGTAGCTTGCTAAATCAAAAATTTATTCAAGAACACGAGTGAATTAAATATATCTTAAAAACCATAAATACTACTAGAGTGTTGTTAACAATCCACATCCTAGAATCTCTCTGTTCATCTTCTCAAATACTTCAATAAATAATTCTTTCCCCAGGTACTTTGCCACAACTATAATACTTGGGAAGAGTTTTTTGAATGTTGTTCCATTTAGAGCTTCCTCAAACTCATAACTGTTGTTAGTTTGCTGAGTATTCGGGACACTATGTTTTTGATGAAAGAGCTATAGAATAAGAGGGTGCTCAGGGTGCTCAGGGTGCTGCCTCTGATATTTTATAAATATGGGATATCTTTAAATTCTAAAACTATTAAGGGACTGAGCAAAACATAAAGTGTTAATTGCCTATCTCATATATTAATGATAATTAATTATATCTGAAATTATGGATTAAAAATTTCAGAGGTACTTGTAATAAATATTTTTCCTCATTATTTTAGAATGGGGACCTTTTCTTTGAGAACCAATGGCATAGTTATAATGGAAATAGCAAAACTGCATAATATTTTAAGATACCAGTATAAAGTCATTATCTGGATTTGGGGCTTTAAAAGTAATTAAACCAAGTAGACAGGAAGCTAGCATGCCTCATAAAGGCATACATTGTAAGGACCTAGTAATTACTTAATGGATTGTAGTATCTAGTTAATCTGAACCAAGGTAGGTCTTATTATGGATTTCAATTCATTTGGCCTGAACCATGAAATCACACTGACTCTAGATTTTATATGTGCCACTACAAATTTTAAACCTTTTCTCACATCCAAATGCTACATATTTCCCCTTTAAGACAAGTCTATACATCTTCATTTAATTGAAACCATCGCAACACTTTCTGCTTCAGTGTATTAGCACACAAAATTATAGAAATTAAATGAGTCTAGTGATGAACTTCCTCAAGGCCCCCTTGATTTCTTTGCTTCTGAAACTGTAGATGAAAGGATTCAGCATTTGGGGGACAACACTGTACATCATGGATGCTATTACATTGCTGCTGGAAGAGTTAGAAACTGAAGAACTCATGTACACACCTAAACCAGTTCCATAGAATAAAGATACCACTGAAAGATGAGACCCACAGGTGGAAAAAGCTTTATGTCTTCCACCAACTGATGGAATCTTCAGAATAGAGGACACAATTTGAAAATAAGAGAAAATAATTCCAGAGAGAGGGATAACTGAAAATACAATAGTTGCAGTATAAATTATGATTATATTGATAAATGTATCAGAACAGGCAAGCTTGGTGACCTGACCAAGTTCACAGAAGAAGTTGGGGATATGTTGTTCTGTGCAAAATGACAGTGGCAAAACCAGAAGTGTGTGGAGCAGTGCGTTTATAGTGCTGATGAGCAGGGAAAATAAGACTAGCAAGATGCATAAGAAAGGGTTCATAATAACTGTGTATCTCAGAGGTTGACAAATGGCCACATAGCGGTCATAAGCCATTACAGTGAGAAGACAACTTTCTAAAACACAAAATATCAATATAAAGCACACCTGAGATAGGCAACCTACATAAGTGATGCTCTGGTCATGTGCTTGGATGTTCAACAGCAACTTTGGGACCGATGTTGTGCTTGTACAGATATCAGTGAAAGATAGATTACACAGGAAGAAGTACATGGGAGTGTGGAGGTGGGAGTCTATGCTTACAGCCAGGATAATGAGTAGGTTTCCCATGATGGTTATGAGGTACATTAACAGGAACACGTTGAAGATGAGGGGCTGCAGTTCAGGGATGTATGTTAGTCCCATGAGAAAAAATTCTGAAATACATGTTTGATTTGAAGGTTCCATATATATGCTGAATATTGACAAAAATGTGCAATGAAAATATGAGATTAATATTTTGAAGTGAATATCAACATAACATTAGTATGAGTCAGATATAAACATAACTTTAATATTTCACTCACTATTAATGAGCTCCAAGTTCATGAAAAGTAATGTATCTTTAAATAATTTCTCCCACTGAAACCTTGAAAGATGACTCTTGGGCTAAAAGTACTTCTTTCCCTTATATAGGACTTGAGTTAGTTTCCCAGTACCATTTTATGAAAGCTCACAATTCACTCTGTCTCCAGCTCTGGGGGCTGATGATCTCTTCTGCCTTCCAAAAGGTACTCACTCACAAGTGGCTCATGCACACTGATACAAGCACATGAAAATTAAAAATTATTCTAATTCAATTTTCTCCCTCTAAAGTTTTAGAGCTAGTATATAGAAAACAAAACATTTTTTGAGCTATAAGATGAACTATAAAGATACTTATGGTTTTTCTGTAAAATCTTTCCCCATTTTTATTATTTATTTAACTATTAATAATTACTCTGCCTATTGCATAACAAGATACTTGCAAATAATGTGACAAACGACAAGACTACATTGAATATTATAGCATGAATTATTTTTTCAAAACCAGCCAAACCTTCAAGCAAAATGACAGGTGACAGTGAATGTATCAAACTCAAAATTAAAAGCAATGGCCAAACATTTTGGCTGCAGAACCATCTCTTGTGCCTATTTTCAGTTGAATTGCCTCACATTTCAGATGCATTTATGAGGTGATGGAATCACAAATGTGCAAAGGAAAAGCCCAATCTCTGGTCTTCTGTGTTCTAAGTTGAGTCTTTGAACATTTCCCACTTATATTTCCAGACAGTAAATAATTAGCCCCCTAAATTATTCAGAGATATCACAATATTTTGTCATTTTAGTAGTAATCTTCAAACTTGCTATTAAGCTTTCCTTCATTTCCAGACATTCCAAATTCTTCTCATTAATATAATTAAATGGAAAGGCTTGTTTAAGGTGTGCTTGAGCTAAGATTAGTAAATACTGCTTATAATCTCCAAGCTCATATGTGTCATCATTGAAATCTATGGCTAAATTATTTAGCAATTAATTTTAAGGGAAGTTTAGGGACCACAGTGGTTGATGATGTTCATTTGTCTTAATGCATCTGCATGCATTAATGAAAAGCTGATTATATCATTAGCTATAATAGGGTTACAATGGAAAAAATACCAAAATAATCTGAAGAATGATATACCACGTTCTTGTTAAAATATTTGTAATTTCTTGATAAAGGTGTACAGATAATACAGATGTAGACAATTTGATATAAGAAGAGAAGAATGTCTATATTTCAATATTTTCCTTCTCACAATGAATAGAAAAGTAGCTATGGTAGCAATAATCATTTGGTATAATAATCACCATACATTTTGCATTTATAAGACATAAATGATATATATTATGTTAATGATATACATCATGAATTGATTTAAGGCCTTGTATTAATGCCATAAATTTTCATCAACTACAACTGAATGGGAATCTTGTGTATTCCTCTTGAGATAATATTCACTTCACAACCTTTCCTTCTTTCACCATCATATTGTATGTCTTAAATTTATGCAACATTTATATATGCATTTGGAAATGACTTAATAGAAAATCTTGAGTGATGAAAAACAAAAGGGACAAAGGCTCTCAACATCCTGCTGGGCATATAAGATCATTAACTGATATTGCATATATCGGTATGTGTGTACATATGTGTTTATATGATTATTTTCCATATGCTGTGAGCAAGAGCACATAACAGGTTCCTTTGCCCCCAAAGAAGTGATAAATTAATGCAGATGAGACAATAAAAAAGAGAACATTTCTAATATGATGAATGCTAATCTTAATTAAGTGTTTGCATCATTTCAACAGTACTAATCTTGGTTATGCAGAGAAGTAATGAAAGAAGCATGACCAATAGTTACAATATTTACTTATCCTAGACATATGATACCTTATACAGTGATAATCTGATTTAAATAATACTTAATTCATTTTGTACTATAAGTAAATTTTATGTGTTAACCTAAGAAGCATATCATGTGAAAAAGACTACATTGTGAAAAAATTTTAGGCATTTTTTGAATATGCAAACATTAATGTATTTTACTGTTGATTATGTTGATGTAATAGAAAACAAATAAATAATGCAAGGTTGGCTACATGAAAATAAGCAATGAAACACACCCTTCCCAAGTTTTACTTCATTTACTTTTCAAATGCAACAAATAATAAAGTTCCACCACTCACATAACACAGAAATTCCTGCTTTTCTAGGGAAAATAACCACATTGCCATAATGTGAACCATTCTATCATAGTATTCTATTTAATAGTATTATTTTAAATAGTTTATACGAATTATCTTGAAATTAAAACGTGTGCTTATAGAAGTAGAACAGATGTATTTCATTTATATTGACTTTTCCATTGATGTTTTTAAAATTAGTAATAATATGTGCACTCTCCCTTTATAAGTTTTAATCAATACCTTATTCCGATATGTAATCATAATACACAGATTGCTTTCCTTGAGTGACATGTTATACTCTTCTTTCTTTTATTTATAAATGTGTGTTTAATGTAGATAAATGTATAAAATATCTTGTTGAATTCAAGATAAAATTAATTTTCGATGTTAAGGTGAATGAAGGAAAACAATAGAGGAGTAAATTTTTATGCTTATTATTTAATTATTTTAGAAAGATAAGAGATATAACACAATGTCTTCACTAGTTTACTGTGTGTAGAAGCAGGTTAGTATCATGTGTTTCTGTTACCAAGGTTAAGTGCTGGCCTAGCTTTCCTCCCTGGTCTTTCTGATCTCCATCTAATGAATTTGAGCAAGACACACAGAATGCAGTGAAGAAGACAGTCAAAGTATTGTGGCAGAATATGAGACATTCTCAAGGGGTAGTGGAAAATGCTTACAGAAATCATGTCAATATAAATTTTAGATAGTATTTTTACTATTTCTTAGTGTTGATGAAACAAATCCGTGTAAGGTATTGTTATACTTAGATA
Source organism: Ondatra zibethicus (assembly GCA_004026605.1). Taxonomy (NCBI): domain Eukaryota; kingdom Metazoa; phylum Chordata; class Mammalia; order Rodentia; family Cricetidae; genus Ondatra; species Ondatra zibethicus. The sequence goes on along the minus strand of PVIU01008662.1, from coordinate 58,144 downwards.
ATTGACAAATGCTTTTGAATTAATCTTGAAAGAAGGCAGCAATGCTTTTCTTTGTTGGTGACCAGAAGGTGACCTCATAGACAGAAACATGATGTTTCTGTTTAAAATGTTACATCTTTCCCAAGGGGGAGATATTTGGCCCAGAACCCATATTTTTAAAATCAATAAACAAAATACATTTTCTGTTATTTGAATGTTCTTATTAAACAGTAGAGATTCAGTGTTCATGACCTTCAAGCCTGTTAGGATCAGAACATATTACCAAAATGCTGTGGTTAATCACACTTTCTGGGATCTTTCTGTTTACAATAATTAATACTGACTTGGAAGATTTAAGATGCTGCTTTGTATATATCTGTCTTCCTCCCTAGTTAACAAATCTGCTAATTGAAAGAACTACCTCTCTGTCTTATGATGCATATAAGAATAAGAAATGAAAATTAAATATGGACTCTCAGTCAAGGGTTGAACATACCCCAAATTCATATTTATTGCCTAATTTCTAATATTAAATTTTGGATATGTTTTCTTGAAAAAATAAATCAGAATGAGCCAAGTTATGCTAGCCTGGTCCAATATGACTTGTGTCCTTGCTGAAAGAAAAGATGGGGGATATATAAACACATGTGTGTATTCACACACACATACCCACACATGGAATAATAGTTACATTAAAGAACAAGGAAGGATAGGCATCTCCAAGTTTCAGGGGAAAAAAGGAATTTAAGACATTTTAATTTTTGAGTAATTCAAGATCCACAATAAAAGAACTTTATTATTTTAAGCCATGAAATTTTTGCTACTTTTTGAGAGAAACCTAATAAACGAACTTTCTCCAAATCCCTGTCATCTATCACCACAACTTAAGAGAATATCTAAATTTTATGAGACTGTTATTAGAGTTGTCTGTTCATAACTGAATAGACAATGTTCTTATAGATAGTATTATGTAAGTAGAATGAGAGATACGCAAATGTTGATATAAACAAGTACAGAAATGTTAAAGGAGAAATCCAACAATGACAACAGAAGTAAAACTCTTATTTCTCATAATATTTTTGCATACCTTCATCTTTTTCAGGATTGAATTCTAAACACATGGCCTCATGTTTGAAGTACTTAGTAAGGTATTATGAAGTACCTACTTCCTTACTGACACTGATACTCAGATATTCACCTGGATATTGCACTAAATCAGTATCTCAGTACTCAGTGGGCTCCTGGGAAAGCTTGATCTTCTTTTGTTGAAAGTTCTGGTATTTCTTTTTAACATACAAAGTACACAAAGGAGGTGATCACAGGCTGGCTCTGACAGTGTAGTGTAGGTTTCTTAGGTAGTCAATATCCAAAGGTCACTATTAGAGCCTCTATTTTACTATAATTCTAATCCCAGTAGAGCAGACCTTAATGATAGTGTGTATAGAGGTGTGGAATTCAACATGCATGATTTGTTGACCCCTGAGAATAAGAATTATACACCCAGCCTTCTGTACTATTTCTCATCAATTTTATTGTTAACATATCCAAAGCTTTGTATCATTAGTGTTGCAAGAACTATCATTTTGTTTTTTTTATATTTTATGTAGTAAGTGCAAATCAATTTTTGATCGATATGGTTCTTTTTTATTAAGCTAATACCTTCTCATACACACACACACACACACACACACACACACACACACACACACACACACACACACAATGCATTCTGGCTACTATCCTTCTATTGTTTCTTATCTTCCTTATATTTCTTTGAAGTCCCTGCTTCCCCCAATCACTTTGCTGGACTCATTTTTTTTGCTTTTGTTATATGACATATTTAATTTTATTACAGACAGCCGAGTGACAATCAGATGGGATTTATCATTTGAAGACCGCTGAGGTAAGCAGTGGGCATACAACTGAAGGTATTAATTCCATTTTTTCTTGAATCTACCCATAAGAAAATGTCTGTCAGTCATGGATAAGGTTTTCCAAGTCAAATTCACTGCTGGCTGTTGAAATGTCTGTTCTTCTTCAGTTCCACTATAATAAAGTATAATTAGTGAGAGTAAATGTTAAAATGACATTTATCAACCAGAATATGATATTTTGCAGTTCTTGTGTTACCTATCTTCTTCCTCCTACAGTATTTTTCCCATCTTCCTCTATGTTTTCTAAACCTTACAGGGTAAGGTATAATTGTCTTATCTAGGTCAGAAAACTTAGCTGTTACTTATTTCTTTTTGGACACAAGTCTCTGAGTTCACTGGAAATAGAAGCTTCTTTCATTGAGGCTAAAAGTTATATGTGTGGTAAACACACACACACACAAACATACACACAGCCTTACACACATACATACATATACACAAACACATACATAAAAACAAACACACAAATAATATGCAGTTTAATGTTTTGTTATTTTCATTAAGTAGTAAAATTAACTCCTCCAATTATTTTTGTCACCAAATATTTGATAAATTTTAAGAGAAACTCAGAAAACTAACTTTGTCCAAGTCCTCCTTTACCAGCCCAACAACTTAAGAAAATATATTAATGATATTAGACAGTCATTATAGTTGAGGAATGGCCAATTTCTGGTCATAACTGAATAGACACTGTTGTACACCATTGCCCATGGCCTTACATGCTATGGGCTTTTGAACAGGATTGAAGTAAAAGGTATGAATGCCTTCCTATGCAATTTCCCTCAAATCTAATTACTGAACAATTTCTATAATCAATAACATTTGTGCCATGATCACATGAGTGAGTTTATATTGCCTAATATGTAGATAATGTACTTCAAAGAGTTCACAGATGGGTGAGACCCTTGAAGCCTTTTCTTCCCAGGAGTCTGGCCTGTTTATCATCTTCTAGCATTTTATAAATCTTAGAGGACATACACATTGTTTTCTGTCTGATTTCTCCACATCATCTAACAACACTGTGTAGTGTTTCAGCAATAGGATCATAATATATAATTCTGGTTGAAAAATCAAGAAGAAATGGCAACAACATAAATTATTCTCTAGGTTTCAAGAGTCTCCATGACCAAAAACTCATATAGAGTTATGACAGTTTTATTATTGGGAATTTTTTTAAATAAGAGATAACTGAGAAGGATTTTTCCTAACCATACAAGGCATGTTTCCAGCTTCTTTATGTTTGGTTTCAAAATTGTAGGTTTAGCTATGACTTTATATAATGCCCTTGTTAGTTTAACTCTGCTCCTCTTTTCTCATCTTCCCTCTTCTTTAAACTCTTCTCCATGTAAACTTTTCCACCACCAGTAAGTATTCCCAGCCTTTGCGATTGTATTTTTTCTTCCCCTAAGTTGTATCACTTTCCAGTTTACTTCAATGAAGATTTCTCTTCTCTAGAAAATGTTAACTGTATACATAATCTTGAGGAGAAGCGTCTTAAGTCCTGTTACTTTTATAGCCTTAATACCCATTTAAAATTTATCTTTGAATGAATGCTCATTAAAGAATGATTCTGTTGAGAGGTAATAGCTACAAAACAGCATGGCATTAGATAGTTTAGCTAAAGCATGTGTCAACATGGGAGATGTTCATCTTCTGAAACCACCCAGAGACAGATTAATGATGTTGGAGTCCCCTCTGTGTGATGTGATTACCATTAATGAATAAAGAAACTGCCTTGGCCTATTGATAGAACAGAACTTAGGTAGGTGGGGAAATTGGACTGAATGCTGGGAAGAAGAAGGCAGAGTCAGGGGGATGCCATGAATCCATGGCCAGAGGAAGACATGCTGAAACTTTGCTGGTAGGCCATGGCCAAGTGGTGATATACAGAATACACACACACACACACACACACACACACACACACACACACACAGTTGGGTTAAATTAAGATGTATTATCCAATAAGAAGCTAGAGCTAATGGGCCAAGCAGTGATTTAAATAATATGGTTTCTGTGTGATTATTTCAGTTCTGGTGGCAAGGATGAACAAGCAGTTCCATGCAACAGATTAACACATGGAATTAATATGGCAACTTTACATAGAATGTTATAATTTTCTCATGTCTGAAGTTATAGATTCATAAATCCTTGCAATAGACAAAATTTTCTTTATATATTACAGTGATAATTTCACCTTACTTGGGAACTAACTTTATTTTTACTGATGTAGTGTTCATATTACAAAACCAACCCAATTCTTAAAATTAGAAGGAAAAATATTATGTAGAGTGAAGGCTAACTTGCCTCACAAAGATACACTTTTACAGGAACTCAGTTGTTATATATTAACTATAAAAGTTTAATTTAGTTGTATTGTAATTTAGTCTGCTTATGGGATGCAAGCCATATGGTCCACACCATGTAATTAGACTGAATATAGCTTATGATATGATACTAATCAAGCAGAAAATTTCCCTTGAAATCTAAATGTAACACATTCCTCTCTTCTGAGACAGATCATCTAATATTTTTGATTTAGACAAAAACACAGATAATAAATAATTTTTAAAAAGCTACATCTGAGTAGCTTTTTAAACATCATGCAGCTGTATGCAAAGCAAATAAGATAAAACATTCAAGTTACATTTTAAATAATTGATAAATTCATGGCACTCAAGGAAATTATGTGAAAGTATTTCACTGATAAGATGCCTCTAAATTTACTTGCCCCCCCATTCCTAAAACTGTATATAAAGGGATTCAGAACTTGAGGGACAAGATTTTCTATAATAGAAACTATACATTTTTAGGGGAAGTGTTAGAAACTGTGGTTTATATTACAACAAATCCTGTCTGATACAATAATGACACCACTGATAGGTGTGACACTCATGTGGAAAATGCTTTACAACTTCTCCTGACTGATGATCTAAAACCAGAGAAGGTAATTAAGATATAGGAGAAAATAATGCCATTGAGTGGAATACCAAGAACTAGACAAAAACTGAATATATAAGCAAGATTTTCATGAGAATATCTGAAGAGGCAAATTTGATAAATTGACTAAACTCATGGAACTATTGAATTATTTCTAGATCAGTATAGGTAGATGGATACTATAAACTAGTCCCACACTACGTAAGAACTGAGTATAATAAAGGGTTCTTTATTTAGGAGTAGACTTACAGGTCACAGTCCTCTGCATGAGCAGGGAACAGAAACTGAATCCACACCCAAGTGGGTTGGTATCTTAAAGGCTATTGGCTGAAGGAGTTCCCAGTACATCTTCCCGTTTTGTCTACATAAGAGCATTTAAGCTTAATATAAAGCTATATACAATATAAACAAATATCTATAAAAATTAGAATTACAGTCAGCATTAACAAGGTGAAGCAAGAAACATAAGCTAAATGTTTTAATAGTTATCCTATTCTAAGAAGTCTAAGTCTTGTATTAGAAATGGCTTGGCTAAGTCATGAGAGGAAAGGAACAAAGACTATCAAGTCTTCAACCCCATTGAAGATCTGAGAAGTAAAATAATATTACTTGATTAAACAGGAAGTGCAATCAAACACCTTCCAAAATGTACAATAAATGAGAGAGAAAACTGGTTACCTGGGCAATCACCCAAAATCTCATTTGCAACATTGTAACAGCCATCTTTGGTTAAGGCCTAGAGTAACTGACAGACCATTTTCAGAGGCAGGAAAAACTTTCAAAACTATTTTACCCTGTGTCAGCAAGCTTTGGCAGTCTTTTTTCTTGTATCCTGTTTGTCCTGGACACTGTGCATTTTGTCAGTGGTCAAGGTATGAGCAGTTCTTTGACCAAAGTCCAGTTTTGTGAAGAAGTAAGCAAGCTCCAAATGGAGTGTCTTTTGTGCCCAACATCCTCTTAGAAATAGATCGGTGCAGCCAAGAATAATTGTGTCTCATGTCAACAGAAGCCTAAGTTATTTAAATGCCATATTCTACATTTCTTTGCAGTGGTTGAAGATTACCTATCTATGTGGAATATAATCTCTACGTATCTAAAGAACTTGACTAGTCAAATTATAAGTGTGACAAACATATATGACTATTGTCCTATTATTCTTAATATCTATATAGCTTAAAGCCTAAGGCCTCATATTAGCATATTAAACAATCTTTAAACAACTGTGCAGCAACTGAGGACAAGACCTCAAAATGTAAACAATGTATAAGTATCTTGCTCAGAGGTAGAAATGTATGGTGCAATACTATAAGTATATCCTAAAATTGTGTTAATATACAAAATGTCTTAATCAGAGGTAGAAGCACACATGCATACAGTATGACAAAATAACTTTGCATAGGTGTATAGATATTGTAAACAGAAATAGGAGCATAGGGTGTAATAAATTGAAGAATTGCTAATAAGCTGATTCAACCAATGGGTTCTCTATAGTTTGGCATTCATTTGTTTTTTTTATTGCCTCAAGGATGGCCTCTTGTATTAATAGGCTGGAGGTTGGTTCCTGGCTGCTCAGCCACAAAAAAAGTCACACAAAAACTATGTTACTTAAAACATTACTTCACCAATTACTTAAGCATATTGCTAGGTAGTTCATACATCTAAAATTATCCCATTTGAATTATTTTATATTTATCATGAGGCTTGTGGCCAACTGGCAAGGTTCTAGCATCTGTCTCTAGCAGGGCCACATGGCTTCTCTCTGATTCTGCCTCCTTTCTCCCAGCATTCAGTTTAGTTTTCCTCACCTATCTACGTTCTGCCCCGTTATAGGTCCAAAGCAGTCCTTTATTAACCAATGGGATTCACATCATACAGAGGGGAGTCCCACATCACCTCCCCTTTTCTGTTTAAATAAAAAGGAAGGTTTTTTATGGTACCCCTATTATTTTATTTTATTTATTTTTTTTCCATACATTATTTTGTTTAATTTTTTCCATTCAAAAACGTAATTAAAGAAATAAAATTTTTACCTTTCTTCCCCTTCTCCCGGTCCCCTCCCACTACCTCCCCACCCCTCCTCCCTCCCCCTTCTTCTTTGAAAGAGGGCATGGTGCCCTGCCCTGTTGGAAGTCCAAGGCCCACCCCCATCCCTCCCGATAAAAAGGAAGGTTTTAACTTTAACATAGTAAAATTGTATATAACAAAACAGGTATCAAGAAATAATTATAGTTACAATATTTATGTCTATTTTACTTTTTATCTAAGGAAAACTATATCTATGACTATAAACTCTTCAACTTCATCAAAGACTCCAGAAGGGTATAATATTACCTAAGTAAGCACGAAGTGCATTGTAAGCAACTTCCAAAACTCTAGAAATACCAAGACATTTTGCTGCCTGGACAGTCACCCAAAGTTCTTCTGTACCACTGAGGCATCCATCTTTAGCCTACAGGCCCATAGTATCCAGCAGACTTTTCCACAAAGCAGGAAATTTCAAAGACAGTTTCACCTATATTGGCAGTTTGTCAGTAACTTTCTTCTGTGTCTTTCAGAATGTCTTGCAGACTCTTTCATGAAGAAGTAACCCCGAAGGATCATCTCACCACTAGGCAAATTTGGCAGTCATTTCTCTGTGGATCCTGCATGTCCAATTCATCAAGCAGTCCAGGCAAAAGCTGATTTTTTTTTTGTCTAAATGGCTAATGAACTCCATAAGGAGCCTCTTTTTTTTCTTTTCTTTTTTATTTATTTATTTATTTATTTTTTCCATACATTGTTTTGTTTTATTTTTTCCATTCAAGAACATAATTAAAGAAATAAATTTTTTTTCCTTTCTTCCCCTTCTCCCGGTTCCCTCCCACTACCCTCCCATCCCTCCTCCCTCCCCCTTCTTCCTTGAAAGAGGGCATGGTGCCCTGCCCTGTTGGAAGTCCAAGGCCCAGCCCCATCCCTCCTGGCCTAGGAAGGAGTGCATTCAAAAAGACTCGAAAGTTGGCAGATGGAGAACCCACAAACAATGACACCAGGACCTATCTCTTCTGCATGTATTAACTTTTGAGAACCGAGTCTTTTTGAAGGAGCCTCTTCAATGCCCATCTTCCTTTTGAAGTAATTGGTTCTGCCAGGAGCATATGTGTCTCACTGCCATGAAAAGTCTTAAATTTTTAAAATATTTTAAATGCCATATTCGGAAGGTCTCTGAAAGATTTGAAGAATACCCATCTTAACTGAAATTTATCTCTATATATCTAGGAAACCTAACTAACATGACTACAAGCTTGACTATTATAGATAATTGTCTACTAACCTATATGTGTTAATTATACATTACATTTTTTAAATGAGCTGCACAGACACAATACCTTAATCAAGATCAGAAATACATATACACAGTATAACAAAATTGACCTTAAATTTGTATCAATAAACAAAGATCCCTACCAATGCAAATTATTCCTCTCTATATCATATCCACCTTTAAATGTAAACAAATAATTATAGACAATATTTGGGAATATGGGTATAGTTCTTTTTCAAACTGCTTCCTGCTTTTTGTTGGATGAAGGCACTTCCCACTTTATCTTCTGTCAGGTTCAGTGTGGTTGGATTTATATTGAGGTCTTTAGTCCATCTGGACTTTAGTTTTGTGCATGGGGATAGATATGGATCCATTTCATTCTTCTACATGTTGACATCCAGTTATGCCAGCAGCACTTGTTGAAGATACTTTCTTTTTTTCCATCTTATAATTTTAGATTTTTTGTCAAAAATTAGGTGTTCATAGCTGTGTGGATTAATATCCAGGTCGTTGATTCCATTCCATTGGTCAACATTCCAGTTTTTATGCCAGTACCAAGCTGTTTTCATTACTGAAACTCTGTAATAGAGCTTGATGTCAGGGATGGTGATCCAACTGGAAGTTCCTTTATCATACAGGATTGTTTGGGCTATCCTATGTTTTTTGTTTTTCCATATGAAGTTTATTATTGTTCTTTCAAGATCTGTGAAGAATTGTATTGGGCTTTTGATGGGTATTGTATTGAATCTATAGATTGCTTTTGTTAGTATTGCCATTTTTACTATGTTGATCAAACCTATCCAAGAGCCTGGGAGAACTTTCCATTTTCTGGTATCTTAATCAATTTCTTCCTTTCAAGTCTTAAAGTTATTGTCAAACAGGTCTTTAACTTCTTTGGTTAATGTTACCCAAAGATATTTTGTGTTATTTGTGGCTATTGTGAAAGGTGATGTTTCTCTGATTTCCCTCTCAGCTATTTTATCATTTGTGTATAGGAGAGCTATTGATTTTTTTGAGTTGATCTTGTATCCTACCACATCAATGAAGATATTTATCAGCTGTAGGAGTTATCTGGTAAAGTTTTTGAGGACACACACACACACACACACATATATAATCATGTCATCTGCAAATTGGGGAAGTTTAAATTCTTCCTTTTCAATTTGAATCTCCTTGATCTACTTTTGTTGTCTTATTGCTATAGCCAGAACTTCAAGATCTATGTTGAAGAGAGTGAACAGTCTTGTCTTATTCCTGATTTTAGTGGAATGACTTTGACTTTCTCTTTATTTAATTTAATGTTGGCTGTCGGCTTGTTGTACATTGCTTTTATTATATTTAGATATGTTCCTTGTATCTCTGATCTCTCCAAGACCATTATCATGATGTGGTGTTGGATTCTGTCATATGCTTTTTCAGCATCTAATGAAATAACCATATATTTTTTCTTTCCTTCAGTTTATTTATGTTGTATTATAGTGATAGATTTTGGTATGTTGAACCAACACTGCATCTCTGGGATAGGGCCGACTTGATCACGGTGGATGTTTTTTTGATGTGTTCTTTGCCAGCATTTTTTCTTGAGTATTTTTCTTTCAATGTCTGTTAGGATTTGTATTGGGATTTTGATGGGGATTGCATTGAATCTATAGATTGCTTTTGGCAGAATTGCCATTTTTATTATCTTGATCCTACCTCTCAAAAAGCATGGGTGATCTTCCCATTTTTTTGGTATCTTCTCCAATTTCTTTCTTCAAAATCATAAAGTTCTTGTCAAACTTTCACTTCTTAGGTTAGTGTTACCGCAAGATATTTTATTTTATTTGTGGCTACTATGATGGATGATGCTTCTTTGATTTCTTTCTCAGCTTCTTTATCATTTGTATATATGGGACAACTGATTTTTTTTAGTTGGTCTTGTATCTTGCCACCTTATTGAAGGTATTTATAAGCTGTAGGAGTTCTCTGGTAGAGTTTTTGGGGGTAATTTACATATACTATCTTATCATCTGCAAATCAAGAAAGTTTAACTTTTTCCTTGCCAATTTAAAGCCCCTTGATCTCCTTTTGTTGTCTTATTGCTATAGCCAGAACTTCAAGAACTGTGTTGAATAGATATAAGAAGAATGGACAGCCTTGTCTTTGTCCTGATTTTAGTGGAATTGCTTTGAGGTTCTCTCCATTTAATTTTATTATAGCTGCTGGTTTACTGTATATTGCTTTTGTTATGTTTAGATATGTTCTTTGTATCCCTGATCTCTCCAAGACCTTTATCATTAATGGGTGTTGGATTCTGTCAAATGCTTTTTCAGCATCTAATGAGATAATCATAATATTTTTTTCTTTCAGATTATTTATATGGTAAATGCCCTGATAGATTATTGTATGTTACACCATCCCTGAATATCTGGGATAAAGCCAACTTGATCATGGTGGATTTTTTTGATGTGTTTTTAGATTCAGTTTGCCAGATTTTATTGAGTATTTCTGCATCTATATTTATGAGTGAGATTGGTCTTAGTTGAGTCTTTATGTGGTTTCAGTATCAGCATAATTGTAGTCTTGTAAAAAAGGGTTTGCCAGTTTTCCTTCTGTTTCTATTATGTGGAACACTTTGAGGAGTATAGGTATTAGCTCTTTTTGGAAGTTGTTTTAGAATTCTGCTCTGACACCATCTGGCCCTGGGCTTTATTTGCTTGGGAAGCTTTTGATGACTGTTTCTATTTTCTTTCTGTTTATAGGTCTATTTTAATTGTTTACCTGATCTTGATTTTATTTTTGTATGTGGCACCTATCTAGAAAATTGTCCATTTCTTTTACATTTTCGAATTTTGTGGAGTACAGGTTTTTGTAGTATGACCTAATTATTATCTGGATTTCCTCAGTATCTATTGTTATGTCCTTCTTTTCATTTCTGATTTTTTTAATTTGGATGTTGTCTGTCTGCTTATTGATTAGTTTGGGTAGGAGTTTGTATATCTTGTTGATTTTCTCCAAGAACTAGCTTGTTGTTTTATTGATTTTTTTATATTGGTTTCTTTGTTTCTATTTTGTTGATTTCAGGCCTCAATTTGATTATTTTCTGTCATCTACTTCTTCTGGGTAAGTCTGCTTCTTTTGTTCTAGAGTTTTCAAGCATTCTTTTAAGTAACTAATGTGTGCTTTCTCCACTTTTTTATATAGACTTTGGAAATTTGAATTAAAATGAATATACAACATACTCAGGCTTATTGAACACAATAAAGGGTATTCTTAGAGGCAAGGTTATAGCATTCAGCATACATAAAAAGATAGAAGAGATTTCTTATTAATAACTTAAAAGCACACTGAAAACTCTAGAATAAAAGGAACAAATCCCAATACAAAGAATCAATGAACAGAGAACTGAATATTTGGAAACTCAGTAAGACTGACAATCCCTCATACAAAGTAACTAAGACATGGAGAGAGAATATCCAAATTAACAAAATTAGAAATGGAAAGTGTGATATAACAACAAACAGAAAAAATCAAGAGAATTCTAAGGCTGTACTTTAAAACCTGTACTTTATCATATTGGAAAATCTAAAGGACATGGATAATTGTCTCAATACATAACACTTACCAAAGTTAGTTCAAGATCATATGAGCAAGTTACACAAATCTTACTGAATTAGAAGTTATCAGTAAAATGTCTCCCAACCTAAAAAAGCCCAGGGACAGATTGTTTTAGTGCTGAATTGTACCAGACTTACAAGGAAGTGTTTATGCTAAAACTCTTGAAATTATTCCAGAAAATGGAAACATTCATCTATATATGAGATATCTCCTTCAAAACCCTCCCATTTTAGACTTCCCCTGAAAAACACAGGGTAGAATGAGTATAAGAGTTTAATGGGATGAAGGATATCCAGAAAAACCAGGAGCAAAGGTGTCATGAACTTATAGAGAAAGTGTACACAGGGCAAGCAATGGTATATATCAGGTCAAATTCATACATATTCTGACTTCCAGCTTAGTGTTTAAATGGGAATTCTGAATGTGCTTATGGGTTCATCTCAGACTTTTGTGTCTGAGTTCTTCTTATTCCATTGGTTTGTTTTGTTCAACTATAATTTGATAGTTTTCATTTTATTCTATAATATTTTATGTTGCTGTGTTTTTAAAAAAATGAATGCATAAATAAGTGGAAACAAAGCCATTTCAGTAACAACAAACAAATGATCTGGCACATAAAACTGCTGAGGGAGTGAAAATGGATTGTCTCTCTCTAGTAGAGTGACATGGGTCCAGCCTCATGTTCAGGACTTAACAATTTTTTTTTTTACTTGCGGAGTGTAAGGTAGTTATGTTCATTTACAATATCATTTACTCTTAGATCTTCATCAGGTCTAGGTTTCAGCATTATATTTTAAATAAATCTTCCCTTACTTTCTTCTCTAAAATCACATTTTACAGTGCTCTTCATATTTATCTCCTTTGTTTCTTATTTCTATTCTTGTGGTATATTTTAATATTTAGTAGAATATGGGTTTAGAAAAATGATTTGGTGAACATGTTGATCTTCCCTAGGACTCAGTTTCAGTTCTCACTACCCATATATGGCTCACAAACACCAGAGTATCTACTCTTATCTTCTGACGTTCATTGCATACATGCAGGTAAAGCAACCCTATACATAAATTTTTTACATGAATAATTTAAAACATAGGGGTGGTTAACATTGATATCATAGATTGGGTTGATTAAAAATAGATTTTACTTTTCACAATGTTCAAAACAATTTTAAGTTCACCTCATTTTACTATAAAGTAACCTACTAATGATGGGCCCTTTCATGAATTGTAAATCCTTAACCTTTGATTAGGTTCCTTGACTGATATGTGAATATCTACATTTCCCTCTAAAAATACTAACAATGTCATCTCATACAAACCTATATAACTCTACTTTTCTTTAATTTAAATTTTAAATATTTTTAAAGAGTTTCATACATGGGTACTATATCTATATTTCTACCTTTACATCTTTCTTCTACAACTATTTCCATGTTCTTCAAGTCTCTCAAATTTACAAACTCTTCTTTAATTATTTTATTACATATATTCACTTTTACATATACATATATGAACACACACACTTATGTATACATATATATGTCATTTTCTGTATAAGTAGTTTTATTGATTGACAAGTAAAAGTAATATAAAATTTTACTCAGTGTATATGTGTGTGTATGTATATTACAGCCTATTGAGTTTACTTAGTAAAGGTCACTTGTATATGAATTTAGGACAGGTCTGATGAATGATTAATAAAAACTCAGAGTCAGAAATTTGGGTTCAACCTGAAGGTCAGAAAAGCAAAACAGCCAGATGCTGGCTCTTACCTCTACATGAGTATGAAATAGCAATCCTGCCTCCAGGGAATTCAGAATGATACTGAGACTCAAAGCTGTCTCCTCCTGTTTTATAATATTTGCTAGTTCTTGGATTAAGGGCATGTACCTCTTCTACCTGGTTTCTATAGCAATCTAGTGTGGCTACGGAGATTAAAGGTGTGTGTCATTGTTACTACTGGGATGAAAGGTATGTGTCATTGTTGCCTGGTTTGTAATGCTGGCCAGTGTGACTATTTTACTTTTGTTATCCTCAAACAAGCTTTATTTATTAAAATACAAATGAAATGCCATTACACAGACCATACCACCAGGATAACATCTTGACATTGAAAATACTATCTGACTAGGGAAATTCTCACCGCACTTCATTATTAGATGAAAAGTTACAGACCATCATTTGATGTTGAGAGATGAGGAATAGCAGTCTTCTCTATGGACAAGACAGTCCCCTGAGAGGTAATGAAATCACATTCCTTATAAAAAAACCAAGTCTATACAAGTGTTGATACAATATTGTATAATACATGTGAGATTGCAAATTTAAACAAAATTATAGGGCTTTGTTGTTAGACCATATTATTCAGATATGTGGATTAAATCAGGAAAATACATAAAAGATTTATTGTTAATAAAAACTGTTCAGTATTATACTAGGATAAAATGGAAAAAATGTTTAATGTTTATTGGGTTAACAATAATTGATTAAATTGATTCTTAGTCTACAACAAAAGCAATCAAAAATTATGAAAGCTTCAGTACTAAGTGTGAAAGGGTAGAACAAAAATGTTAACTGAGGCAAGCAGAGAGTCATATCAAGTCTTATTCAAAGTACATTATATATATGTAAAGTAAATTAATATTAACTATATATGTATATATATGGAGTACATATATATGGAGTACAAAGCCATTGATACACACACACACATACAAACCTTCTAAGAATCAATTTGAAACTTTGGTGAGATTACTTCGTGCATAAATTCACTTGCTTGCTTAATATTAACACACACAAAACACACACACACACACACACACACACACACACACACACACACACACACACAGTACTGATGAGTACCCAAGAGGAAGATAAGCTGGTCTTATGGCTTAAAAAATATCTTTGAAGATAAAACATTGTAATAACAGTGTTTGGTAAATCTAATAGTGCCACAAAAAATATATTGAAAACACTCATTTTTCAGAAGTTACAGATAAGACTATTAAAACACCTTGAGTTACTGGCTTAGGGTTACTATTGCCATCATGAAACACCATGATCAAAGAAATGTGAGGAAGGAAGTGTTTATTCATGTGTTCATCACTATTCATTACTGAGGGAATTTAGGAACTCAAACAGGGTGGGAACCTGGAGGCAGGACCTGATGCAGAAACCATAGAACAGCCTTTCTTACTTGCTTCCTATCCTTGGCTTGATCAGATTGCTTCTTCTGAAACCCAGGACCACCAGCCCAGAGATGACACCACCCACAATGAGCTGGGCCATCCTCTCACAATCACTAATTAAGAAAATACTTTGCAACTGGATTCTATGGAGGCATTTTCTCAACGGATTTTCCATTTTTTTCAGATAACTCTATCTCGTATCAAGTTGACATACAACTAGCTAGCACAGTTACAAATCAGACAAAATGCTATCCAATTTTATTTCAATGAGAAATAGTACTCATCTCTTTTTATTGCTTATAAAAAGCCCACCTTAGATTGACTTATTTCTATCTACCTTTTCTTATCTTAAATTATCCTTTCTACCTTTTGCCTCTGGCCTTTTATCTTTCTTTTAGTTCTGTAAACTGCCTTTAAAGCTTACTCCATAGCTGGCTGAGTGGCTGGCTGCTAGTATCCTCTTCCTTTGTTCTTCTCTTGCTCCTCCTTCACTCCTTCCAGAATTCTCCTTCTATTTATACTCTCTGCCTGCCAGCCCTGCCTATCCTTTTTCCTGCCTTGCTATTGGCTGTACAGCTCTTTATTAGACCATCAAGTGTTTTAGACAGGGAAAGAATCACAGTTTCACAGAGTTAAACAAATGCAGCATAAACAAAAGCAACACATCTTTACATCATTAAAAAAATGTTCCAGAGAATAAACAAATGTAACACACCTTAAAATAATATGCTACAACAGTTGTAAGTTTTCTGAAGTAGGTGCTGGAAAGTGAATACAGGCCCCCTGCAAGAGCAGAATATGCTTTTAACAGAGAACCATCTTTCCTGCTTCCTGAAAATAATCTTTAATAAACTGAAGTAATATGAAAAACAATTGGCATTTGTCAATTCCAGGTAGTGGCAATGTGAATATGATTTTATATATTGTGTTCCCTGTGTCTTTTACATATATTAAACTATTAGGATAATTAGCTGTAAAGACATTATTAAAGAAAACATCTCAAATGAACTACTACCTAAGTGAATGGACCCAAACCATTGAAAATCACATTATTAGTCCATGGTCAGCCTGATCTATAGAGATAGTTCCAAAACAGATAAAAATCACAAAGAAAAACTGTTTCAACCAAAATTTACAAATTTCAGAACTTTAAAGGTAAGTATATATTCTGATAACCAGTATTATGTGATAAATTTCTGAGCAAGGATGATCCTACAGAGTATGGAATTGATCAACTGGACTGAATTTGAGCTTTAGAGGTCAAATGCATATTTATATAGTAAAATTCTATGACTAAAATAAATGATTGAATCCTAAATTGTATTTGTACGACATCAGAAAA
Organism: Ondatra zibethicus; assembly: GCA_004026605.1. Lineage (NCBI taxonomy): Eukaryota > Metazoa > Chordata > Mammalia > Rodentia > Cricetidae > Ondatra > Ondatra zibethicus. The sequence goes on along the minus strand of PVIU01008662.1, from coordinate 41,861 downwards.
TATTGGTACTCATTCAGTAACTTCATCAATACAGATTTGATATTTGTTTGACTGTCTCAATTGTTTGTCAGTGGCTCAACTCCTCCTTCAGCAGAAGACATCAGAGGCAACAATATTTCTTGTAGTATGGTTTATTTCTCCATTTTCTTCACCTGAAATTAAAAAAATATATTTGTTCTCAGGGAGACACTTCATCCCTGGAATCTGTTAGATCATTATTTTCATTATTTTGTCTTTATCGATTTGTTTAATTAGGCGTCTAGAAAGCCATATAGCAGATTTCATGTGTTTGGAATAAATGCATACCAACCCTTGTCCCCAGATAAGGACCAGGTCTGGTCCATTCCAGGAATTATCTATGGGAACATGCAAGTTGCTTTTGGGTTTCTGTGCGCCACAAGCAGATGACAGCTAACCATCCATCAGCATCCAATTTTTTTAAAAAATTGATGATAAATAGGGCATGAGATAGGATGTTTCTGGGTGAACCTCTCATGGGGTACCATTCTCCCTTTTTTATTTTATCAGTGGTTAAGTTTGAGCATGAAGTGTGCTCTTTCAACAATGCCTTGTCCCTGATGGTTATAAGGTCCCCATAATATGGGAGATATTAAGTTATTTACAAAACCTAGAAAAGGCTGCACTAGTATATCCAGGACCATTATCTGTTTTTATTTGTTGAGAGCAGCAAAGCACTGAAAATGTTGTTAGTAGGTGGGCAATGACATGTTTTGTCGCTTCTCCAGATTGTAGAGTAGCAAAAAATAAAGCTGATATAAGTATCTAACATGTATATATTTGAGATTCCCAAATTCAGGGAAATGAGTCACATACATTTGCCATAGTGCATTAGGGACAAATCCTCGATGATTGACTCCCAGATGTGGTACTAGAAGGTGTTGGACACATGTAGGGCATTGTTAACCTATTTGTCTAGCTTGTTCCTTGGTGATATGATGCATGAGCCCTAGGGTTTGAGCATTAAGATGATGTAGTTTGTGGCTATATAGAGCCAATGTAACCTTATTGGTCTCTTGACTTATTTGCATGACAAGGAGTTGTGTATGAGTGGCCATGTCTTGATTATCCTCAGCAAGAGGTCTGGGGAGACCTGAATGTGCAAGCATGTGCTCTTAAAAACTGGGAAAATTCTTTTTCTGGTTAAAATCTGCAATTCTTGAAAGAGCTTTCCAGCCTGAGAACTATGTTTTACTTGTCCCACAGTTTCTAGTAGTGGCACAGAGGGAGCAAGATAAGCACCATCCGTGTAAATGTTTATGGGCTGATTTGAAAAGGCTGAGATGACTGCATTAACAGCCTGTAATTCTGTAATTTGTGCTGAAGAACCTGCAGCTTGGAACCGGGTAGTTTGATTAATCCAAGCATAAGTGGCAATTCCTGTGAATGAACCATGAGTAAAACCATGAGTTAAAACCAAACCAATAAGGCATTTGGTATAGGGGTTAGGGATGTGACTTTAGGATAAACAAATTCATGTCTCTTGGCATAGTCTATTTACTTATCAGGAGGATAATGGTTATCTAAAACGCTGCTGTAAGAAGCTAAATCTATGAGCTAAAATTCCGTTGTTTGCATCAACCAATCAATCTGTTCTTTAGTATACAACTGTATAATGACATCAGGTTCTTTTCCAAAGTAACATTTTCCCTGTTTTCTTCCTATAACAATAATGAGGTCAGATAAAGCTTGATAATAGGGACCAGTAAATGCTTAGGCGTGGCAGGCATCATAAAGAGGACCAGTGAATGCTTAGGCGTGGCAGGCATCATAAAGAGGACCAGTAAATGCTTAGGCGTGGCAGGCATCATAAAGAGGTTTAAAATCATGTTTGCAAAGTTTAAGATATGGCATAAGGCAATTGATATCACCAAGGAGTTTTTGGAAATCATTTAAGGTCTTGAGTTTATCTAATCTTAATTCAAGTTTTTAGACCCCCTCATCTGAAAACCTAAATGAGTATATGGATCTTTAAGTTGTACTTTATCAGGTACTTTTTTTTTCTCTTTTTCTTTTTCTTTTTTTTTCTTTTTTGGTTTTTTGAGACAGGGTTTCTCTGTGGCTTTGGAGCCTATCCTGGAACTAGCTCTTGTAGACCAGGCAGGCCTCGAACTCACAGAGATCCACCTGCCTCTGCCTCCCGAGTTCTGGGATTAAAAGCGTGCACCACCACTGCCCAGCAAGAAAGCTTTTCTAAACTGGGGAATGGAGATGAGGTGTATGCTATTTCTAATCCTTTGTTTTGTAAAACTTGTTTGAGTTCATTGTAACATTTTGTAACATCTTTACCATTCTGTCCAGCTACTAATATGTCATCCATGTAATGAATTATATACATTTGAAGCCAATGATCTCATACAGATTGCATGGCTGAAGCTACAAAGATTGACACAGGGTAGGATTATTTGTCATGCCTTGGGAGAGAATATGCCATTGATATCTTTCCATTGGGTGTTTGAAAACTAAGAGAGAGCAGACTGAAGGCAAAACATTTTTGATCCTCAGGGTGTAATGAAATAGTGAAAAAACAATCCTTTAAATCTATAATAGTTTTAAAATATCCTAATGGTATAGCAACAGGTGAGGGAAGGCCTGGTTGTAAGGCTCCCATTAATACCATAGTTTTATTAACTGCTCTAAGATCTTATAGAAGGTGCCATTTTCCTGACTTCTTTTTAATAACAAAAATTGATCTATTCCAGAGGGAGTTGCTAGGAATGATATGGCCAGCTTGCAGCTGCTCCTGCACCAGCTGCTGAGCTGCGGCCAGTTTTTCTTTAGAGAGGGGCCATTGATCGACCCATACTAGACCATTAGTCATCCAGGTGATTTTGTCAGCATGGAAAACATGAGCGTCATGGCCCCTGTGAAAAATTTCTGGTCGTCATCTAGACATAAAGCAAGCAAGATGTGATTGCCTCGCCGAAAAAGCACTCCTTCATAGAGCTGAAAGTGACTGGAAAGTTGAGGCATCTGTCTCGAATGTCAGGAAGGACGGGAGAAGGAGATGGGAGATGGCATGTCTACAGGCAGCAGTGGGAGGAATGTGAAGCAACATCTGGCTCATACCCTACCAAGCCTCTCAGAAGAAGGTGTGGTCCAGATTAAAGACATGCCTTCTAGCCTCAAGGTCCGGATCAAAAGCCTATATCATCCAGTCTAGAGATCCAGACCGACAGCATCCTGTCTTCCTGCCTCAAGATCCCAATGACAAGTGTGTCTTCCACTTCTAGATTGAATTTCATTTTTTCATTCCAGATATAGTCACATTGACAGCCAGGAATAGCCACCACAAAAAGCCATGGAAGCAAGCCAGTAAGCAGCATTTCTTCATGGCCTCTGCTTCAATTCTTGTCTCTAGATTTCAGCTTTGAGTTCCTATCCTGACTTTCCTCAGTGCTCGAGTGTGACCTAGACATGTAAGCTGAAATAAGGCCTTTCCTCTTCAAATTCTTCTTGTGTAAAAGGGTAACTAGGCAACTTACTAGACAACCTTACCATGATCTAATAATGTCCAGGCGAAAAGTTCCTAACTGCATCATGAAGAAAAGTCAGAATGTTCAGAACACAGGAACAATGGAGCAATAACTCCTTGAAGAGTTAGTATTTGACAGATCAGAACAGCAGGAGAAGCCAAGCACAACAGGTTGGGAGAAACTGATCTAGGAAGCAGTAAGTCTCCCAAACTGTTACTGGTATAGTAAACCTCATCTTAGTCTATTGTAAACTTAAGGCAATGATGAAGCCTGTGTATCTGTTTATCCATAGCTACTCTTTCTACTTTGTCTGAGGAATAAATGCTTTCCTCTACTCACTCATATATACATTTTCCACTCTGTACCACCTTCTTTCCTTAACACAGATTTTCAACAACACATTGTTTAGTATCACCTCTCCTATTAATTTTGAAAACTTATGAATATAACATTTCAATAAAACACTGTATATTTAGGAATTATACTATGACTTAACATGGGAAAGTGTATTGTAGGGAAGCTGGTGACAGATAAGAAAGTGTGGGGGTTAGACCAATCTGCTACGCTAGGTAAATATATGACATTATCAGAGAACATATTTAATCAGTATAAAATCAGAAATATGCTGGGAGTCATGGTGCATATTTCAATGCCAGTACTTGGGAGACATAGGAAGGTGAATCTATGTGCTTGAGGCCAGCCTGATCTATGGAGCTCTAGGTCAGCCATAGTAACCCTGTCTCAAGAAATGAAAGAAACAAACAAAAAATAATGAACCAAACAAACAAACAAAAACACCAAAAACAAAACAAAAGACAGAGGTATAATTAAAGACCATTAAATGAGGATATTTCAGTAAGGTTTTCTCTTGAACACCAGTAGATTTGCTTATTGATCAATAGAAAAATTCAAGTGGGATGAAATTTTGAATATCAAAAGGGAAAATGCACAGGAGTATATCAAGAATTTTAGGGAATGGAGCCTATGAATACAAAATAAAAGAGAAGCATTAGACATTCTCACTTGGAACACTTAATTATTGACAGAATAATGTGATCACTAATCAAATAACATTTATGATTCAGAAATTATTCACTCAGGCTGATTCAAAACCACTCTGCATGCTTGCTTTGAAAACTGTTAATACCATGAAATCTTACAAGTTTCTGGAGCTGATTAAAAAAATAAATAACTTGAGAAAATAACAATAAACAAACTTGAGAAAAAACACCCAGAACATTGTTCAAATTAAAGAGTTCTCACTCACATTTTTCTATTGGAATTTTCCTCCTGTCATAATACCATATGATATCTTTCTGTACTAGGATGAAAGATGGAAAGAGCTGTGAGATTTCAATAGCTGTGAGCTATATGTGCAGTGAATATTGTGGGTTCAATTTTTAGCCTGGGAACACTAGTCACAAGGAAGTATGTTGCGACCACCTCGACCAGCAAGGAAGACGCAACACCGAACTCTTCTTTCTGCAGTTTATTCAGGAACCTTGAACAATCTTCTGACTCTCTCTCTGACTCTCTCCCCTGGGGGAAGCCCACCCACTCCTTAAGTAGCCTCTGGGTAGCCAACCTCGGCGCACCACGTGGGCACTACAGATAGGTCCAGGTACGTGGAAGCAAGCCAAATCCTTGGCCTTAGCCAAATATGGAGTTGTTTATCACAGAGAGCACTCGCCATCGGGAAAGCAGAGGGCGGAAGCCGGCACCATCTTTAAGGCGCTGCTGCACACAGCTCTCTACAGAAGTAGATGCAAATATCAGTGTTGTACACTGGAAGTAAAATAAATTAATAATAAAATTAGTTAGATTTATGAGTGAGTCCCAACACTGAAAACCTAAAGAAATTAAAATTCTGGTATTTTCTGAAATTGTAAATAGTAATCAAACCTAAAGAAGTATGTTATATTTATTATAAAGTACAAGGTATAACAATTATTAGATTTCTTTTTACTTCTCTTTTATTTAGAGGGGTAGTGTTTTAATATATGGTGTTTATATATAACAGCCTTGATGGTCTTAGAATTTGCTCAGTAGACCAGGCTAGCATTGAAATCTCAGAGATTTGCCTTCCTTTATGTACAAAACCTGGATTAGCTATTTTATTTACTGTATATTTTATTTAAAATTGACATCTTCAGTTCTATTTAATTTTAACAATAACTTCTCCAACTAAAATTGTACCAGATGTACAAAGAATTGCTGTTGGCAATACTCTTGAAATTATGCAACAAAATAGAAACATCCAGGCATATATGAGATATCTCCATCAAATCCATTCCTTCTGACACCTCCCCTGAGGAACGGGAGGTAGAATTAGTGTAATAGTCCAGTGGGATGGAGGGTATCAAGCAAAGTAGGCCCTCTAAATAAGCATTACTAAAGATGATATAAACTCACAGAGACACAGTGACTGTGCGCAGTGCCTGCAGTGGTATAAATCAAGTCCTACTCATATATATATATATATATTAATACTTTCAGTTTAGTATTTTAATGGGAGTCCTGAGTATGCTTATGGTTGTGTCTCTGAATGGGCCTTCTTTTGGGCTCTTTTCCTTCCATTGGATTGTCTTGTCTAACTTTGATGTGATAGCTTTTGTTTTATCTGATAGCATTCTTTTGTTTTGTTTTTTTTAAAAATGAATCAATGAATGAAAATTTAGTCACTAGAGTAACATTCAACAAGTAAACTGTCCTATATACCCACTGAGAGAGGAAAAATCAATTTTCTCTACTAGAGTGACACACTGTTTATATAAAACACTAAAGAAAAGGCCTCATATTCAGGAGTTGATAATGTTTCTTTTACTTGAGGCATGTAAAGGGGTTCATGTTTATATACCATATCACTTACTGTTGGATGTTTTTCAAGTCCAGATTTTAGTGTTATATTTTCAAAGAAGCTTCACCTACTTTTAACTCTACAATCATACTTTACATTGCTCTTCAGATTTGCCTTCTTGGTTCCTTACTTCTATTCTTGATGTACATTCTAATATTTAGTAGGGTAGGGGTTAGAAAGATGATTCAGTACTTGGGTATATGTGTGACTATTGCAGAGGACACAGTTTCAGCTCTCACCACACATAGAAGGATCACAATCAATGAATATATGGAGGCAAAACAACCATATACATAAAATTCTATTATATAAGTAATTCAAAACATAGGGAGATATCATTAATATCATATACTGTGTTGATTAAATGATAGATTTTTTTCACAATCTTGAAAATGTAGTTCTAAGTTCAGATCAATATACTATATTGTAACCTACTAATGATGGGCCCTTTCATGAATTGCCAAAACTCAGCCTTTGTTTAGATTCCTTGGCTGATATATAAATTTCAAATTCTTCCTATAATAATACTAATACATAATCTCTTATAAACCTAATTACCTCTACTATTTTCTTAACTTAAATTTTAAATATTTTTAAAGAATTTCATATATTTGTTTTATGTCTATATTTTTATCCCTACTTTTTTTCTCCTACAATTCTTCCTATGTTATAAAATTGTCTCAAATTCACAAACTTATTTTAGTGACTTTTGTCACATATGTATATATATATATATCCACTTTTATATACTTATGTATGCACACACAAATATATATGTATATGTATGTATATATAATGGTAGGTGACATAAGTAATGATAGGTGAGACAGTGCATAAGTCATTTTGTTGACTGACAATATATACAATAAAAAAAATCAAATCAAGTATAATTAATTTTTCTGAATGTGTGTACCTGTGTGTCTGTGCATGCATCAATCTTTTGAATCCATTTAGAGATGGTCTCTGTATATGAGTTTAGCACAGAACATAGCACCAAGACAATATCTGTTACAGTGAAAATACTAGCTGGCATGTCAGCATGGATGGGGGAATTCTTACAACATTTAATTATTAGATGAAAAAATGAAGTCAATCATTTGATGTTGAGAGTTGAGAAATACCAGTCTTCTCTAAGCATGAGACAGTCCCTTGATATGTAATCAAATCACATTTCTTATGTAATCACAAGTTTTTACAATTGATGATAAAAAATGGTAAAATAAATGTGTGAATTGAAATTTCAAATCATGGGCCTTTGTCTTAGACTAAATTATTAAGACATAAGGATTAGTTCAGGAAAATACAGAAAAATTCCATTGTTCAGAAAAGCAGTTTCTAGAAGACTACTAGTTTCTAGAAAAATACTAGAATAAAATGAAAAATATTGTTTAATATTAATTGGGATCACACTAGCTGGATGGATTTGCTAATACTTCATAATAAGTAATGAATAAAAAACATGATTTCTAGTCCACAACAAAGGCAATAATAAAATTGAAAGCTTCTGTTCTAAGTGCAAAAGGAAAGATCAAAAATGTTTACTGAGGCAATTATGGATTCTTGTCAAGTCCTTTTTAAAGTAAATAATACATATATACATATACATATATATTATATATAGATATATATAATGCAAAGACATTGATACAAACACCCACACACAAGTAAGATTAATAATGCACTGAATTTTATTGCATTGACACAAACATACCACAAGAGAAGAAATTAACTGTTCACTGTTATTTAACAATGACTCTCAATTTCATAATAGAAATGTTGTGTTGTCAGAAGATAACTTGCAACAATTTTATTATTAGAATAAAGGATAATGTATGGTGGAACATTATGTATATCCAAGGGAAAGACAAGCTGGTCAATCTTACCTCTTAGGAAATATCTCTGGAAATAAAACATTGCAATAAGAGTATCTGATAAATCCAATAGTGCCACTACAAAAACATAGAAAATATTTTGTTCGATTCAGAAGTTACAGATCAAACTATTAAAATACCTTTGGTCACCATCTTAATTAGGGTTGCTTTTGTTGTAATAAGACACCATGACCAAAGAAACTTGGAGACGAAAGAGTTTATTCATCATTACATTTCCATAGCACTGTTCATCACTGCGGGAAATGAGGACAGAAACTCAAACAGGGCAGGAACTGCTGCATTAAATCAGATAGGGACCCTCCTTACTGGCTGGCTATCCATGACTTTCTTATTCTGCTTCTTCTAAAACACAGGGTCACCTGGCCAGAGATGACACCACACACAATGAGCTGGGTCTTCCTCTAACAATTGTCACATAAGAAAGTACCTTATAGCTGGATCCTATGGAGGTATTTTCTCAATTGATTTCCCCTCTTTTCAGATAACCTAGTCTTGTATCAAGTTGACATAAGACTAACTAGCAAGTTACAAATCAGACAAAATGATATCTAATTTTATTTTGATGAGAAATAGTAATTATATTTGATATCAACACATATCATTAAATAAAATCATTGGTTCAAGGCCTTCTGATCTACAGAGTTATTTCCAGGACAGCTCAGGATACACAAGGACAACCTTTTTCACAAAACAAAAAAAAAATATTACAGATCATTAAAAGTAAGTATATACACTGAACCAATAAAATGCAATAGGATTCTGAGCAAGGATAATTCTATAGAGTATAGAAATGTTTTTGCTGTACTGAGTTTGAATTTTAGCATCAAAATCATATTTATACACTAAAATTCTGTGACTTAAATAAACATATTAATCCTAAAATATGAGATTTGTAGGACAACATGAGTAAAGGTTGGGAATCAACCATTAATATCAGCAATCCCGACTTATATGTGTGTGCATGTGTCTGAATTTCTCAAAGATTCTATACTCAGGCCTCCCTTATCAAAAAGTGTCATCATATCCAGTGACAGGCCTGCCACCCACAGCAAGTATTTACTGTTCTTATCCCCATATTTCACATACACAGTTTTTCATTTACTATACAGGAAAACCTCATTTCATTGGGGCAATATCTGGCCATTTTTTTAAGAAACATCATTTAGCTCACTAAAAGGTACATTCTTCCCTAATGATAATATCTTAAAAATTATCTGATAAAATTTAATCAGTAAATATTTTCCTTTCTGGGGCCCTCAATGCAAATACCTTTTAGAGTCTCTCTTTTTATCTATATTCTATGTCATTGTGAATTTTAACCTTGTTTTCCTTTGCTTTATATCTAATATTCATTTATGAGTGAATACTTACCATGTTTGTCTTTCTGGGTCTTAGTTACCTCACTCAGGCTGTTATTTTTTTTCTAGTTCCATTCATTTTTCTGTAAGTTAGAAGATTTTGTTGTTTTTTTAACAAGTGAGTAATATTCCATTGTGTAAATGTAACATTTTTCTTTATTCATTCTTTAGTAGATGGATAGCTATGTTATTTCTAGGTTCTGTATATTACAAATAATGCTGCTATGAACATAGTTGAGCAAATGTCCTTGTGGTATGATTGTGCATCCTTTGGGTATATTCCCAAGAGGGGTGTTGCTTGGTCTTGAGGTAGATTGATTCCCAATTTTCTGACTTCAAAATTGGCTGTACAAGTATGCACTCTCTCCAGCAATGAAGGAATGTTCCCCTTACTCCATATCTTCATCAGTTTAAGCTGTCATCACTGTTTTTGATCTTAGCCATTCTGATAGGTGCAAGATGGTATCTCAGACATGTTTTGATTTGCATGCCCCTTATAGCTAAGGATGTTGAGAAATTTCTTAAATTTCCTTCAGCCGTTTTAGTTTCTTCTGTTGAGAATTCTTGTTTAGATCTGTATCCCACTTTTTAATTGGATTATTTGGTATTTTGGAGTTTTTGAGTTCTTTATATATCTCAGAGGTCAGTCCTCTGCCAGATGTGGGCTCGGTAAAGATCTTTTTTTAGGTTGCTGTTCCGTCTTATAAACTATTTCCTTTACTCACAGAAGCTTTAAAGTTTCAGGAGCTCCCTTATATTGATTGTTGCTCTCAGAATCTGTGCTACTGCTATTTTATTTAGGAAGTGGTATCTGTCCTAATGCATTCAAGGATATTTCCCAATTTCTCTTCTATCAGCTTCAGTGTAACTGGATTCAGGTTCAGGTCTTTGATACACTTGGGTTTTTGTTCATGGGGATGGATATGGAAGTATTTTACTTCTTCTTCATGTCAACATCCAGTTATGTTAGAACTATTTGTTGATCATGTTTTCTTTTTTTCCCTTGTACCATTTTGGCTTCTTTGTCAAAAATCAGGAGTTCATAGGTGTATGGATTAATACCAGGGACTTCAATTCAATTCCATTGATCCACATGTCTGTTTTTATGCCAATAACCAAGCTATTTTTATTACTGTACCTCTATAGTAGATCTTGAAGTCAGGTATAGTGATGCCTCTGGAAGTCACTTTATTGTACAGGATCATTTTTGCTATCCTGGTTTTTGTTTTTCCATATGAAATTGAGTATTTTTTGACATCTGTGAAAAATTATGTTGGGATTTTGATGGGGATTGCATTCAATCTGTAGATTACTTTTGGTAAACATTTGGTAATCATTTTTATTATGTTAATCCTACCTATCCAAAAGCACAGGAAGGGTTGTGGGATAGGTACATGAGGGATAAAGAAGACCAAGTATGGGAAGGCATGAAGTGGGAGAGCAAAGAATAAGTTATCTTGATAGAAAGAGACATTATAGGGCTAGGGAGAAATCTGCTATTAGAGAAATTCTCAGGAATCCACAAAGATGACCCAAATCAAGACTCTTTAGCAGTAGTGGGGAGGGTATATGAAAGTGCCTTCCCCCTCTTTCAGATTAGTCACTACCAAAAATTTTCATCACAGATCTTCCATCTAGTAACAGATAGAAGCAGATGCAGTGATCCATAACCAAACACTGGGTTTAAATCCTGGTGTTCAGTTGAAGATAGGGAAGAGGGATCACATTACCAAGGGGTATTAAGACCATGGTGGGGGAAAACCACAGAGACAAGTGCCCCGGACCTAGTGGGAACTCACAGACTATGGACTGAGAGCTTGGGAACCTTGCATGGGACTGAACTAGACCCTCTGAATGTTGGGTGGATAGATCTCTTGGTGGGGGCCTGGCAGTGGCATCAGGACTTATCCCAGGTCTATGAACTAGCTTTTTGGAGCCTATTCCCTATGGTGAGATAGCTTGCTAAGCCTTGATATAAAAGGAGGGGCCTTGCCATACCTCAAGTCGATATTCCAGACTTGGTTGACTTTGCAAGGAAGGCCTTACATCTTTTGAGTAGTGGATGGGTGGTTGGAAAGAGGGAGTGGAGGTAGGAGAAGTGGAGGGAGGGAGAACTGGACTTTGTATATAAAATAAAAAGTAAATTTTTCTAAGATTTTTTCATTTAGTAAATAAAAATACAGGAAAAACGTTATGAGAACTAAGCTTAAGGAAAATGGTTTTGTGTTACAGGAAGGGCAGGCCTGCTTTTTGTCCCAGCCACCCAGCTAGCTTAACCCCTGAAATAATCACAGAGAAATTGCATTAATTAAATTACTGCCTTGCCCATTACCTCTAGCCTATTATGGCTAACTCTTACATCTTGATTTAACCCATTTCTATCAATCTGTGTAACACCATGAGGTCATGGCTTACCAGGAAAGATTATAACAAGCTTCTGTCTTAGGCAGGAGCTATATGGTGTCTGCCACTCTGCCCTTCTCAGCATTCTGTTCTGTCTTACCTGCCTATTTAAGTTCTGTCCTATCAAAGGGTCAAGGCAGTTTCTTTATTCAACCAGTGAAAGCAACACATAATCAGAAGGACCTCCTACACCATTTCTCCTTTTCTGTTTAAATAAAAAATAGTCTTTTATTTTAACATAGTAAAATTACATATAACAAAAGAGTTATCAAGTAAGAATTACAGTTACAATATTTATATTTATTTTATCTTTTATTATAACAAAGGAAAACTGTAACTATCCATTCTTTAACTTCATCAAAGACTCCATAAGGATATAATATTACCTAAGTAAACAAAATAAGCAACTTCCAAAACTCTAGAAATGACAGAGATATCTCACTTCCTCGACACTCATCCAAAGTTTTTTTTGTACCATTGGGGCATCCATCTTCAGCCTACAGGCCCATAGTATTCAGGAGACATTTTTATGAAGCAGGAAATTTTAAAGACAGTTTAGTCACTTTTTTTGTGTCCTGTATAATGTCTTGCAGACTCTTTCATGAAACAGGAACCCCAAAGGATTATCTCACCTTCTGGCAAGTTTATCAGACATCTCTCTGTGGGTTCTTTATGTCCAGTTTATGTAACAGTTCAGGCAAGAGCAGTTTCTTGCCCAAATGGCTATCAAACTCCATAAGGATCCTCTTTGATGCCCATCTTCCCTTGAAGTAGATTGGTGCTGCCAGGAGCAGACGTGTCTCATTGTCATGAAAAGCCCTAAGTTATTGAAACATCTTAAATGCCATATTCTTTAGTCTTTAAAAGATATGAAGAAGGCCTATCTGAAATATATCTATGCACATCTAGAAAATCTTATTAACATTACTACAAACTTGACTATTATAGATGATTATCCATTAACAACTGATATTTCCTAATTATACATTACATTTTTAAAATGAACTACACAATTACAATACCTTAATCAAGATCAGAAATACATACATATAACAAAATTGACCTTAAACTTGTATCAATAAATCAAGATTTATACCAATGCAAATTATTTATACCTATATCATATCCCCCTTTAAATGTAAAACAACACTTATAAACAATATTTGGAAATATGGGCACAGATTTTACATGGAGTCAGTAAACCACATTGGGCTCCAATTGTTACAGGAAGGGCAGGCCTGCTTTTTGTCCCGGCCGCCTGGCTAGCTTAACACCCGAAATAATCACACAAAAATTGTATTAATTAAATTACTGCCTGGCCTATTATCTCTAGCCTATTATTGGCTAACTTTCACATCTTGATTTAACCCATTTCTACCAATCTGTATAACACCATGAGATCAAAGCTTATCGGGAAAGATTCTAACCAGCTTCTGTCTCAGGCAGGAGCTTCATGGCGTCTGCCACTCTGCACTTCTTCCCAGCATTCTGTTCTGTCTTACCCGCCTATTTAAGTTCTGCCCTATCAAAAGGCCAAGGAACTTTCTTTATTCAACCAATGAAAGCAACACATAGTCAGAAGGACCTCCTATACCAGTTTTGCTACAACTAAGTTGATTAGAATAAAATATTATTAAAATGTTAATATATATTTAGTAATTATGATATTTGATCCCATAATTTTGATCCTCACTGTGTCTAAAACTGCTTCCAAACTTCTACCCCAACATGTCACCATACTAGCTTAAAATATCTCATATATCATGTTCATATGTGATAGTTGTATTTCCCTCTATTACCTGTGGTCTGGAAAAGGACCAGTCCCAGGAAGAGGCCACTGTTTGAAGCAGCTATTGATACTGTAGCTTCTGTTCCAATACATTACATACATCCAAATTTTTCACAGAAAACATATATTTGCTTGTTATAGTATATTATTTCTAGAAGCTATGGTCATATAATGATTGAAGAGATATTAATGGATGTGTTTTGAAAAAATGAATCATATTAAATTTACTATTTATATGGATTTCATAGTCTGGTACCTAGCTAGGAAAATATTTGTCAGTAATAGGCCTAAGAAACTACAATACATGGCTATTTTTAACCTAACAGTAAAAATATGAACAGAATATATTATAAATGGGTATAATCATATGTTAAGATAGAAGCTAGATTTCAAAGGTGAATAGTACTTTGGCTAAATATACTGTCACATAATTCTACAACTTATTTTCCTTAAGGCTTCTTTCATGTCTTTGTTCCTTAGACTGTAGATAAAGGGGTTTAGCATCTGAGGGACCACGGTGTATAATAATGAAACCACTGCAGTCTTCCTGGGAGAGTCAGTCACTGCAGAGCTGATATAGACACCAAACAATGTGCCATAGAACAGAGACACAACTGACAAGTGAGACCCACATGTGGAAAAGACTTTATAACTACCTTTCATTGAAGGTTTTCTTAAAATTGAAGAGGCAATTTGAACATAAGACAAAATAATGCCCCCAAATGAAAGACCACCAAGTATGCAAACTGCCAAGTATATCACTATGTTGTTGATGAGTGTGTCAGAACAGGACAGCTTGATGACATGATCAAGTTCACAGAAGAAGTGGGGAATATCCATGACTTTGCAGAAGGATAGTTTCAATACCAACAGACTGTGGATTAGGGCATCTATCATGCTAATAAACAAGGAGAACAAAGTCAGCAGACTGCAGATGCTTGGATTCATAATAACTGTGTATCTAAGTGGATGGCAGATGGCTGCATAGCGATCATAGGCCATTGCTGCAAGAAGAAAGTTTTCCATTCCACCAAGAAATATAACAAAGTACAACTGTGCAAGGCAATCTGTGTAACTTATTGCTTTGTTCTGTCTCTGGATGTTCAACAGCATCCTGGGGACTGTACTGGTGATGAGGCAGATATCAGTGAAGGATAGGTTAGAGAGGAAGAAATACATGGGGGTATGAAGGTGGGAGTCAAAACTGACAGCCAAAATAATCAGTAGGTTTCCAAGCACTGTGATTAGGTACATGGATAGGAAAAGTCCAAAGAGAATGACCTGCAGTTCTGGATCATCTGTCAATCCCAGAAGAAAGAATTCTGAAGCAGATGTTTGATTTCTGTATTCTGTTCTACTGTTAAATATAAATAAATGTGATAATATTGCAATCAAATCTATGGATCCAGAGTGTCAGCAATGTTCTCATCACCTAATATCATGTTATATATACTTGTAAATACCAAGGAAAGAATTACAGGTAATAATCTCCAGGTATTGGGGATAAAGAATCTATACTTCAACAAGATTTTTCATATATTATGCATAGAGTTACTGATATAGAAAACTTTATTTTAGTTTTTTGTAATCCCAAGGTAATAATGAAGCCTGCACTTTCTACTTTTTCCAGAGAAAGTGATGTATTCTTCTACTCTTTAACTTCTATCTTTTCCACTCTTCCCCAACTTCTTTCCTTGAAACCAAATTTTAGCCAAGGGTTGTTTCATTATCAATTGTAATTTTACAAAATTCTGAAAATGAACTTTCAAAGAAATTTTGAATAGTTAGGAATTATACTGGACCTTAATGTGGGAAAGTGTATTGTAGGGTTCTTGGCAATTGACAGGGACAGGAGTGTGATTAGAAAGTGTCTGGTTGAGAGTAAACTGTTAGATTATGTAAAATGTGACACTGTCAAAGAACAAGTCTAATCAATATGAAAACAAAAACATGTTGGGCATGATGATGTATGCCTTCAATCCCAGTACTCAGGTGGCAGAATGAGATGGATATGTACATTCTAAACCAGCCTTAACTACAGAGTTCCAGGACAACCAAAGCTTTATACAGAGGAACCCTGTTAAAAAAAATCCTAGAGAAATCAAATTAAACCAAACCAAACCCATCAAAGACAAAACAACAACCAACCAA
Source organism: Ondatra zibethicus (assembly GCA_004026605.1). NCBI lineage: Eukaryota > Metazoa > Chordata > Mammalia > Rodentia > Cricetidae > Ondatra > Ondatra zibethicus. The sequence continues at coordinate 25,917 of PVIU01008662.1, read as the reverse complement.
ACAAACAAAAAAACAGAAACATATTTAGAAATTATGAAATAAAATCATCCTCAGTAATATTTTTCTCCTGCAAATCAGTAGATTTGTTTACTGAGCCATTGAAAAAATTCAAATGTGAAGTAAATTTCAACATAATAAGGGAAAAATGTACAGAAGAGTATCATGGCTTTGTTAGTACACAGCGTAGATGAATGCATAATAAAAGAGAGCCATTAGGCATTCTAACTTTGATCTCTTCATTATGGAGAATATAAAGAGATAACTCAGCCGAAGTCATTTAAGATGTAAGATTTCTGACTCAAAACCACTGTGCATGCTTGCTTTGAAAATTCTTAATGCCATGAAATGTTAAAGGTTACTGGAATTAAATCAAGGAAAAAAAATAAACTAGCTTGAGAATAACAGCCAGAACATTATTAACATAAAACGTTCTCACTCACATTTTTTCCTGGGATTTTCCTGCAATCATAATACCATTTGTATCTTTCTATCTTACAATGAAAGGTATAAAGATATATGAGATTTCAATAGCTGTGCATTTTATGGGCAATGAACAACATGGTTTTTCAGCATGTGAACACTGGACATGAGGAAAGAGGCTCCAATATCAGTGTTGTATGTTAGGTAAAATAAATCAATAATAAAATAAGTTAGATTTATGAGTTAATGCTAACACTGAAAAGCTAGCTAAAGAAGCCAAAGTTTTGGTATTTTCTGTAAAGGTATTAAATACCAAACCCACAGGAATATTTTATGTTTCTTTTCAAGTAGTAGGTCTGACAGTTATTAGCTTTCTTTAATTTTCTTTTTTTTTTTGTGTGGGGCATATTTCAAGACAGTCTGTTTCTATATAACAGCCTTGACTCTCCTAGAACTTGCTCTGTAAACCAGACTGACCTTGAACTCTCAGAGATTTGCTGGTTTTTGTTTCCCAACTGGGCCACTATACCTTGATTAGCTGTCTTAATTACTGTATATATTAATTAAAACTGACACTTTCAGTTCTATTTTATTAATTTCAACCACAATTAAGTCTACAAATAAATTTTTTATTTTACAAATTCTCCAATTTTTTTCTGTTTTCTATCTTCTATGGACATTTTTCATTATGTGTGAACATACAGACCAAGAAACCATATGAAAGAAAAAATATAATTGTAAAACAAAGAATAAAATTATACCATGTACCCACTTGGAAAACAAAAACATCAGGGCAAAATGTGTAATCAGAATTTTGCCATATACACATTTTTTTTCTAAAAACGCATGTATATGATTTTTTAATCACCAGAATATTAATTCTGTAAAATTGATATTGATGGTAAATATTAATTATTTCATGAACATAGAGTAATTTAAAGTATTTTGTTATTTTGTCATGAAGAAGTAAGAACGGGTCCATAGATTTCTTGGTGTATACTTACATCCTAATTTCTACAGTGTTCTTATAGCTTGCAGGTTGAATGGTCAAAAATGTCTTCTGAATGGTGATTTATTTTGATTTGAGGACAATAGAATGCAAACCTGAAAATCGTCTTTCTCCTTACCTTACAATGTGTGCATATAAGTACAAAAAGTTTTGACCCTCAAGAAATTAAAAATAGAACTTTTAATGCCCATGTGGTTTTGGAAAAGTACAGTATTGTCTAATTTTACAACGGTACCAAAAAACATGATATAATGATAACAGTAAGGTCTCTCTGGGGGAACTTCATATTGCTCACTTTCTGTTGCATGCCTTTTTCTCACAGGTTCACATACTAGAAATCAAAAAAATACCAGTCTACTGCATTACCTTGCTATCATCATTGTAGAATGAAGAATAGTCATATAATCTGATGTTGGGTGTTCATGGAATATCTATTGTCAGGAATGGTAGCATCTCTTTGGGAGACTCCAACTTCTTTGTCAAACCAAAATCTCTTAGATCATACAAAATACTTTTATGGCTGGAGCATGCCTCTTGAGTCATATTCTAAAATTGGAAAATTTGCAGCTACTATGTCTTTAGGGACTCAATATTCAAAGCATCTCATTAGACAAACATTGGTATTGTGTTGAGAATCATAGAGATGTGTAAATCCATGAAGACCAATAATCTAGAAGATATGGCAGCCTCAGTTGATTTTTCTTTGTCGATGGAGACAAGTTAATCACCCACTTTTAGAACCCTGTTCCTCCTTACTTACATGTCACACACATATGTGCTATGTTTGACTAACCAAAATTCCCCTCTATGTTGGTTTTGAACAATGTTATCTTCATCACTTTTGCCTGGTTTTGGATTTAGAGATATAAGAATATTCTCACTTTGTCTTTATTTAACTTTGTATTTTAATTTTGAGAATTTCATAGATAAGTAATTTAACTAAATCATTTCTACCCCTCAAAATTCTAATGTGTGCAACAACTGCCTCTAAATATATGGCTTCCTCCATTTTTGGAATTTGTGATGCATAAAATATATTTAAAATACAAATAAGATGAATTTCAATGTATTTGGAAAACTCTGTTATGTAAATAATAATAAAAATATATCACAAAGGGAAACTGGATATTTTCTGAGCCCCATCTTCAGTCTAAGTTTAATTCGCTACCTTTTTTTACCAGTTACGTATAGTAAATTTACAATATAAATGATCCATATGACAAAAATCAAAATAAAAAATCATTATATAAATCTACTAGTTTATAAAAATATATAACATATGTATGTATATATGTAGAGAAAGATTCAAGACAACTTAGAGCTTCATAATCACTTTTTCCAACAGTTCTTATTTGTATTTTTATTAATTCAATAATTTATTTTACAGCCTGATCACAGCTTCCAGTCCTCCCTCTCCCTCTCCCTCTCCCATCTCTCCCCCATCCCCAATAATCCACATCTCCTTATTCACTGAAAAAGGACAGGCCTCAGCAAAGCATAGCATATCAAAATGCATTATTACCAAGCACCCTCCCCCCCATATTCAGCTTGGGAAAGCAATCCAGTATGAGGAATAGGTTCCCAAGAACCATTGAACACATCAGGTTCATTCTCCCTCCCATTGTTAGAAATAAACCAAGTTGTCACATATATGCAGATAACCTAGTTGAGTCACTTGCAGGCTCCCTGGTTATTGGTTTAGATTCTGAGTTCCCAAGAGTTAGCCTAGCCATTTCTGTGGGTTTTCCTCAAATATCTCTAAACCTCTGGTTTCTACAATCCCTCCTCCATCTCCTCAGCAGGACTCCCACAACTAGGCCAAATATTTGGCTATGAGACTCATAACATGCCTCCATCAGTCACTGTATGAAGACTATCTGATGTCAACTGGTATAGTTCCCAGTGTGATCACAGGGCATGGCAGATTCAGGGTATACATAATAGAGTCTTAGCTGGGGCCATCCTTGTAGACTTGAAGTTTCCTTACATCAGGCTTCTACTCAGTTCCATAAAGTCCCCCTTTTCAGTCATTTCTTAGTAACATCCCCCTTCACCCACCACTGAAACCAACCCTTCAAGTTCCCATGCCCATCTGCCTCCAGTCCAACCAGAAGATCTCTGTTTCTGCTTCCCTGGGAGATCCTTGTGTTCCCACTTTGATCCTCCTTGTTACCTATCCTCTCTGAATCTGTGCATTGTACTATTGTTATCTTCTACAGTTAATATTTACTTATGACTGAATACATAACATGTTGTATTTCTGGGTCTCACTAAGCACACTCAGGATGTTCAGTCACTTTTTTATAATGAACCGAGTCTTTTTGAATGCACTCCTTCCTAGGCCGTGAGGGATGGGGGTGGGCCTTGGACTTCCAACAGGGCAGGGCACCATGCCCTCCTTCAAGGAAGAAGGGGGAGGGAGGAGGGGTGGGGGGTAGTGGGAGGGGACCAGGAGAAGGGGAAGAAAGGTAAAAATTTTATTTCTTTAATTATGTTCTTGAATGAAAAAAATAAAACAAAACAATGTATGGAAAAAAATAAAATTAAATTAAAAAAAAAGTCATATTGAAAAAAAAATTTTCCTCCTAACTGGTAATGATACCTTGATATGACTCTTGATTTTCAATAAACTATTTAGAAATTTCAAATGTACGTGTCAGGAATTACATACTGATTATAGCATCAAAGAAGGAAAGAGGATTTGCTTGTGGTTTCAGAAGTTAGTGTATGTACAACTAGTTGAATTGCTTTTGAGCTGTAGGAGTTAGACCAGCATTACAGGGAGAAATATCTATATCTATATCTATATCTATATCTATATCTATATCTATATCTATATCTATATCTATATCTATATCTATATCTATATCTATATCTATATCCACTGCATTTGGTTAAACAGACATAATATCTTGATAATGAAAATACCTCTGATTAAGAGAACTGGGTAAGCATTTAAGAGTGAGTGTTGATTTTACAGAGAAACTGAATTCAGTTTAAAGAACTCTTCCACTTCTCAGGGCAGTAAGGCTCCCCATGGTGAGTCAACAAAGTCTAGCACATTGCTTTGAGGAAAGACCAAGGCCCCACCTACTATATTAAGGCTGAGCAAGGTATCCCTTCAAAGAGAATGGATTTCAAAGATCAGTGCAAGCAGTAGGGATAAATCTTGGTTTCACTGCCAGTTGCCCCACAGTCTGTCCCAGCCATACAACTGTCACCCATATTTAGAGGGCCTAGTTTGGTCCTATGCTGGTTTCTTCCCTATCAGGCTGGAGTTGGTAGGCTCCCATAGCTCAGGTAAGATATTTCATTGGGTATCTCCATTATGGTCTTGACCTCTTTGCTCATATTCTCAATACTCCCACTCTTTGACTGGAATTTGGGAGCTCAGCTCAGGGATCTGCAGTGGATCTATGCCTCTGTTTCCATCAGTTGCTGGATGAAGAATCTATGGTGACATTTAAGATAGTCCTCAATCTGACTGACTACAAGGCATGGCCTATTTGGACACTCTCTCCACTATTGCTTCGAGTCTTAGCTGGGGTCATCGTTGCACATTCCTGGGAATTTCTCTAGTGCCAGGTGTCTTGTTAGTCCCATAATAACTCTTTCAAAAAGACATCTCTTTCCTTGCTCTCTGTTTTTTCCCTTTCTCCAACTCAACTATCCTGTTTTTTCAAGTTCTTCTCCTCCTTCCCCTTGGAATAACAGCTCAGAGTTTGTATTCTTATCCACAAGTTGGAGACAGAGAGAGAACAGTAAGCATGTTTCAAGTCTTTTGAAATCTCTAAACTTGCTACTACCTGAAACAAGTCCAAGTTTTCAATTCCACCAAATATATGATCCTATGGGATCATTCTTTTTCAAACCACCACCTTACATTCCCTGGTCTCCAAAGAATTATTGACATTTGGTAATATAAAATATAAGGTGTCAATCTCCAAAATTATTTTTCAATCTCAATACATTTTAAAATTGCAAAGTATCTTCTGACAAACAAGAATGTCTTTCAATTTTAACCCTATGTAAAAAAAATAAATTAAATATTTCCAGCATGAAATGAGACAGAATACACGTTACCATTCCAAATGGGGGATAGGACCATAGTTAGGAAATGTTGAAGTGACAAATGGATGAAATTCAACAAGGCAAAGAAAAAAAATCATATTGTTCCATCTCTAAAGTCAAAGTAGTTAGATAGCTCTGACTACCTGGCTCTTCTGACTGTACTAAGTTTTTTTCTCTTGGATAATTCTTCCTCCTACTTGTGATTACCCTTGGCACGTACCTCATGGCATTGCAAACTTCAAAATCTTTGGGTTAACAATGAAATGTAGAGATTTACACAATGTATATAATGTATATATAATGTATATAATGGTCTCGGGATTTTCAAATGGGGACTCTTGCCACATGACTGGCCTCAGAGCTCTCTTTCACTAGAGAGGGAGATTCCACAAACTGTTTCTTATTTATCTTTCATGATTCTAAAGCCAGACCCACATGGAAAACACTGCTAAATTTAAGTGACTGATTGAAATGGAGCACAAACCTATTGAATCACAATTGCAGAAGCTTTCTTTTGCTTTTGCTCTTGCAGAACAAAAAATTCCTCAGGCCTTTCATTTTCAAGTTGATAACTTGTATGTGAGGGTTATTGCTCCCTTGGTTTCTTTCCACTTATTCCATTTCTACTTGGGTTTTCCTTAATTTTGTTATCTCTCTCAGCACAAGCAAAAGTTCCAACATTAAATTGTTTGGTACTCTTTTTCTTACCTAACTGTATATTTTGTATTTCTTTTTTGCCCCACATGCTGTTTCATTGCAAACTTGAAAAAAGTAATTTGTTAATAGTCACAAGGCAAAGGTAGCGTTACAATGACTTGAAATGTCCCTTTTCAAGAAAATTCATCCACTACACATTGATTTACCCTCAGGAAAAAACTCAGGATGTAGGCAGAAATCAGTTACATTCCTTGCCTCAAAATTAGGGAATGTCTGTAGCTGAATTACTAATAGTGCTCTCTCTGAAACATCTTGAATTAGGCCTGATAGTCCTCCTTGCTGCCAGCACTATCTTTTCCGTGATTTTTCTAGGATGACCCCTTAAACACTGCATAGAGTGTTTAATCAACTTCTTAGTCCAAAGGTCCAAATTATTTCATATCCCACCCATAAAACATCATGATCAGGACTGTAACAACAATATTCCTTGTTATGTGATCTCTCCTCACTCTGACCTATTTTTGAGGGGACTAAGTAAGTTCATCCTGCTAGAACAGCATACTTATGATGTCATTCAAATACCCCCAGCACATAGTAATTTCAAAGTCTCAGGACAAAATAACCAGAAACATATTTTTTTTTCTGAAAACTCCTAGTTTCCATACCTATAAGGAGAAGCTTTTCCTAAAGGCAACACATGTCTGCCACAAATCTCCTAAGAACTAGATATGGACACAAAACACAAGGTACAAAACACTAACCCTGTGAAGATGAGACCGGATATCAGCACATAGACTTACATTTTTCCAAGTCTCATGTCCCTTGATACCTGCATAAAAACAATTAATGATAGCCAGGGCAATATGTCTCTGTCTTATTTAGGGTTTCCAGTGTTCTGAGGAGACACTATGACCACAGCAACTCTTACAAAGGAAAACATTTAATTTCATGGCTTACTCAGATGTTTAGTCCATTATGGTCATGTCAAGACATGGCAGCAAGCAGATAAACTTAGTTCTGAAGAAGGAACTGAGAATGTACAAGAATCAACATTTAAATCCAAAGATGACAGAAAATCTACTGAAATACTGAGTGTGACTTGAGCATAAACAGTATATCAAAGAACACCCATACAATGACTCTCTTCCTTTAACAAGGCAATACCTCCAACAAAGTCACAACTCCTCATATTGCCAATCCCTATAAACTTAAGGGGATCAATTATTTTGAAACTAGCACATTTCACTCATAAGCTTATAACAATATCATAATGCAATATTCATTTAGTACACCTTCAAATTCCCCAAAGTCTATTACAGTCTCAACAAAGTTTTAAACTCCAAAGTTCAAAGTCTCTCCCGAGATTTATATAATCCCCTAACTATAGTTCCTTATGTTGGGAAGCCTTGTTTCAGTTTCAGTCCTCACATTCCAGACCCCGTACCTCAAAAAACCCACTATTGGCAGCTCTGTCCCTGGAATTGCTCCTGACTGCCTACAGTCTGTTTAAGACCTGGTCACCAGACCTTCCACATACTCTCTTTCCTGCCTTCCAGAAAGACACCTGGAAGCTGCTTCACTCTGCTTTATTTATTAAGTCTGTGTTTATTAATTTGGTCTGATTCAGCTTATTGCATCATCAAACGAGCCCAATGCTGGGAATGTTACCCAGTAAGCCACCGCCACATGGCGATACACAGATTACTAGAAATGGGTTAAATTAAGATGTAAGAGTTAGCCAATAAGATGCTAGAGCTAATGGGCCAAGCAGTGATTTAATTAATACAGTTTCTGTGTGATTATTTTGGGTGTAAACTAGTCAGGTGACCGGGAAGAACAAGCAGCCCCTTGCTACAGTTTAGAGTTTTAACACTGATAGACACAGTTTTAATGAACTGTCAGAGCATTGTCTACAAATTGTTTTCAGGAGTCCTGAAATTTTCGTTGCTTTTACTGGTCCCAGCTTTTAGAGACAGGTTAGGATTAGAGAAGTTATGGAGCCATGCAGGCATGTTCAACTCCCTCCTCTTCCACTGTCTCAATCTTTTTTGTTCAGGGAATTTAGATTTAAAAGTGTGTTTCATCTGGCTGAAAACAGGCCCAAGGAAAAATGTTCATGCCTTTTAACCCAAAGCCAAAGCATTTTGCTATGAAACCAAGGAAAAAATCTACTGTAGCTGTTTTACAGGTATGTTCCCAGTAAGAGTATCAAGCTCAACACACAGGGGGCCCTCCAAAGACACCTGTCTCTATACCAGATTCAAGGACACTAACAATGCAAGAACTGGCAGGTTGACTTAACCCACATCCTCACTCGTAAAAAGCTCTGGTATCTTCTAATTCTTCTTGGCACTTTCACAGGATAGATAGAGGCATTTACCACCTCCAGAAAAACAGCAGATGTGATAGCGCAGGTACTCCTGAAGAACACATCATTTAATGATCTAGCTTGCCATCTCCCAAGCTCCTGGGACGTAAGTGCTGGTACCATCTCTCCAGGCTCAAGCAGGTACCAGTCCAGCAACTGGGACCTGGTTTTCCAAGATGTCCAAATGAAGGGCATAATACAAAGGAAGGTATATGTCTTACCACAGTAACTTGATATAAAATGCTGTGTTGATATCCATGGTGTGCCTGTCCCTTTCTGAATAGAAGGAGAGGGGGAGTTATAACATGAATTTTGAACCCAGAGAGATATTTGGGTTCAACCTAAAGACTAGAAAAGCTCTTCAACTGGACCTTGGGAGCTTAGTCCATTGCTCTGGTGTGAATGTGGGTCTCTGTCTCTATCTCCATCCATCGGATGAAATTTTTATGGTGATGATCAAGATATTCATCAGTGTGACTATGGGACAAGGCTAATTCAGGCACCCTCTCCTCTGCTGCCCAGGGACCTAGCTGGGGACATCCCCGTGGACACCTGGGATCCCCTCTAGAGCCAAGTCTCTTGCCAATCCTAAAATGACTCCCTTAATGTGGATATCTTATTCCCTTCTCCAATATCCACCCTTCCTCCATCTCTACCATCTCACTCCCCCAAGTTCTCCCCAGTCCTTCCCTTCTCCCTCCTCTTCCCCCTTTCCCTTTCTCCCAACCCCACCTCTACCTCTACCCCTATTCCAACTCCCGTGCTTCCAACTTTTGCCCAGCATTCTTGTTTGCTTCCAATTTCCAGAAGGATCTATATATGTTTTTCTTTGGGTTCACCTTGCTATTTTGCTTCTCTAGGCTTGTGAGTTATAAGCTTAATGTCCTTTGTTTATGGCTAGGGTCCACTAATGAGTGAGTACATACCATAATCATCTTTTTGGGTTTGGGTTATCTCACTAAGGATAGTGTTTTCTATTTCCATCCATTTGCATGCAAAATTCAAGATGTCATTGTTTTTTTACCCCTGAGTAGCATTCTAATGAGTATATAATCCACACTTTCTTGATCCATTGAGGGGCACCTAGGTTGTTTCCAGGTTCTGGCTATTACAAATAATGCTTCTATGAACATAGCTGCACAACTGCTTTTGTAGTATGATTGGGCATCTCTTGGGTATATTCCCAAGAGAGGTATTGCTGGATCCTGAGGTAGGTTGATTCCCAATTTCCTGAGAAACCACCACACTGAGTTCCCAAGTGGTTGCACAAGTTTGCATTCCCACCAGCAATGGATGAGTGTTCCCCTTACTCCACATCCTCTCCATCATAGGCTATCATTGGTGTTTTTTATTTTAGCCATTCTGAAAGGTGTAAGATGGTATCTCAAAGTTGTTTTGATTTCATTTCCCTGATGGCTAAGGAAGTCGAACATGACCTTAAGTATCTTTTGGCCATTTGAACTTCTGTTGAGAATTCTCGGTTCAGATCATTTTGGGAGAAGATGAGCAAGGAAGTCAGGACCATGAGGGGCTGGTCTACCAACTGAGACAGTGTGCCTGATATAATGGGAGCTCACCAAATCCAGCTGGACCAAGACTGAATGAGCATATGATCAAACTGGAATCTCTGAATGTGGATGCCAATGGGGGCTTACTGAGAAGCCAATGATAATGGCACTGGGACCTATCTCTTCTGCATGTATTGGCTTTTTGGGAACCTAGTCTATATGGATGCATACCTTCCTAGGCCGGGATGGAGGGGGGAGGGCCTTGGGCTTCCCACAGGGCAGGGTACCCTGCCCCCTCTTAAGGAAGCAGGGGGAGGGAGGTGGGGTAGTGTGGAAGCAGGAGGGGACTGGGAGAAGGGGAGGAAGTGTAAATTTTTGAAGGAAAAAATAAAAGAATATGAAATAATAATAATAATAAGACTAGAAAAGCAAAGAAGCCAAGCCAATAGAGAGATTTTACCTCTTTGAGATCTTCAGACTGAAATGAGAGCAAGTTCTTGTTTCATCTCATATTATATTCCCTTACAATGCTGGTATTAAAGTCATGCATCACCACTACCTGGTCTCCATAACTAACTAGTGTGGCTGCTGAGATTAAAGGTGTGTGCAATCACTTCCTGGCCTTTATGACTGAATAGTATAACTTGCTTTTTGACTATGATCTACAGGAAAGCTTTAATTGTAAGATCACAAACAAATTATCACTATAGAAAATAAATATACAACATACCCAAACTTACAGGACACAAAATGAATAATATTCTTAGAGGCAAGTTTACACCACTGTATCTACACAAAAGAAAATTAAAGAGATGTCATACTAGCAACTTAAATCACATTGAAAACACCAGAACAAAAGAAAAAAAATCATACCTGAATGGAAAGATTGTAATAAATAATCAAACTCAGGTCTAAAATCAATAAAATTGAAACAAACAAACAATACAAAGAATTAATGATTTGAAAGTTTTTGTTTCATTCTGTAATGTCTTATTTAGTTGTGTTTTTCAAAATGAATAAATGAAGGAAGGAAACATAGTCACTATACTAACAATCAACAAGAACTATCATATATAGCTGTTGAGAGAGGGAAATTAATTATCTTCATTGGAGTGACACTGTGTATATCAAACACTACAGGATAGGCCTCATGTTCAGAAGTTCACACTGGGTCCTTTATTCAAGGCATGTAATGGGTTTTGTTTTTATATATCATATGATTTATGACTGGATATTCATTATATCTAGGTTTCAGCATTTTATTTTCAGTGAAACTTCCCTTTCAACTTTACAATCACACATTATAGTGTTCTTCAGATTTACCTCCTTTGTTGCTTCCATCTTGTGGTATATTCTAATATTTAGGAGGGTAGAGGATTAGAAAGTGATTCAGTACTTGGGTGCACATGCTGATCTTTCAGAGGATTAATTCAGCTCTCATCAACCACACATGCCTCACAAACACCAGAGAATCCACCATTGTCTTCTGCCATTCACTGAATATATGCAGTCAAACCCACAGTATACATAAAATACTATTACATAAATAATTTAAAGCATGGAGGGAGTTATCATTATTATCATAGTCTGTGTTGATTAAATAACAGATTTTATTTTTCACAACTTAAAAATGTAATTCTAAGTTCAGATCAATGTACTATAAAATAACATACTAATAATTGGCCCTTTCATGAATTATAAATACTCAAACTTTTTCTATGTTCCTGGCTCATATTGTATACCCTATAATAATACAAATACATGATCTCATATAAACATATTTACTTCTATTTTTCTTTTATCAATTTAAAATTTAAATATTATAAGTATTTCATACATGAGAACTATATCTACATTTCTATCCCTACATCTTTCTCCTTGAACTCTTCTAATTTTCACAACTCTTTCAAATTCACAAGCTCTTCTTTAATTATTTTTATCAAATACACAGGTATTTACATGTACATATTCATTTATGCAAATATTTATATTAACATTTATATATTAATATGTTATATATGTATATATGTTAACATACATATAATCCAAAGCCAATGGTTATGTAAAAAGTACTCAGAAGTGAGAAAGTGTCTAAGGTATTTTGTTGATTAACAACACACAGAAATAAAAGTAAAATAAAAACAAGAATAATTGCTTTTGCTATTGAGAGTGTGTGGGCAGTGTCTGTCTGTCTTTCTGTGTGTATCAAAACCTGTTGATTCCATTATGTGATAGTCACTTTATATGAGTTTAGGAAAGAACATTCCCATGAAGCAAGAGCTACTTAATGAAAGTACTGGTTGACATTACATGAATGGAAGAATTCTCACAAGACTCTATTTTTATATGAAAAAGAACAGACAATAATTTGATGGTAAGAGATGAGGAATGTCATTCTTCTCTATGGACAGTGAAAGACCAGGATAAATCCAGACCCCCTTAGCAGGAAGAGTAGAGCCAAAAATCTAGGTTAGCCTGTTCTATAACTCTGTTCCAGGAACTGGCTGACCATAAAGTTAGATTATAATCTTGAGGACAATCTTGAGAAATGAAGAGTTACCCCCTTATGATTATCACCAGTATTTTTGGAATTTTCCAATGACGCCCTCCCTATTCCCTTTGTGTTGTGGTTTCGTTTCTTTCCTTAAATACCCCTTCTCCCAGCTACTCAGGGTCAAACTCCTCCCCTGCATGGATTGTGAGTCTCTGCCCCAGTGCGCTGGTTCTTATCAATAAACCTCATGTGATTGCAGCAAGGACGATCTCTCCTGAGTTCTTGGGGGGTCGTGTTATCCTGAGACTTGAGTGAAAGTCTCCCCACTGCAGGGGTCTTTCATTTGGGGGCTTGTTCGGGATTGGCGACCGCCCTCGTCTCTGAAGACCCATTTGGAGGTGAGACATTGTCTGTGTCTTTGTGTTTCCTTGCCGGCTGAATTCAGGTTCTGTACTTTCAATTTTGCAGTTACTTGCATCTCAGGAGGAGATGGAGGGAGTAATCAGCAGACGTGCTAGGAGATCGCCAACTGCCACCCTGGCAGATATTACAGGAGGTGAGGAAGGGACCCCAGGGACACCTGGGAGATTCCCATCTGGGTGCTGGTGAGGATACGGGAGTTCTCCTGGATTGGAGGAACTATACGCCCTCTTGGCCTTCTGTTTTTCTGGAGTGGTTTCGTCTGTCTAGGTTTTGTTAGCCTTTGCCTGTGTGTCTTAGGTCTCTGTTTTGTCTTATGCGCAGGTAGCATATTCAGTTCTCTGGTGAGATATGCAGATGGCATTTCTCAGTTCTGTGGTATGACACGCAAGTGGCGTGGTCAGTTCTCTGTAGAGACATGTGTGGATAGTGGTCTCATTTTGATAGTGGAGCAGGTCACACCCACGAAGATATGTCTTTGGTTTGTTTGGCACCATTGTCCTGTAGGTCTGTGTAATGTGTGTTGTACTTTTGTCCTGACTTAGACTGACACTGACATACTCAAACCATGACTTCTTTGATTTTGATATTGTAACCACTTACAAGACTTTAGAGATAGGGCCATAAGCATAGGGGTATATTTCATAAAAAAAAGTTTCAGCCTCGGACCCAAGCGCATGGCTGTGGGACAGCATGCTTGTATGGATGGCTGGAGTATTCAGCCTTGCTGTCACAAGGTATCGAGGTTGCCAGGTAGTTGTAGAAGGCAAATGTAACCCAATAGGATTTCAAACACTAAGCAAAAAATCTGAGGCTAATCGCTATGGACTAAAGTGGTTAACAACCTTTTTCCCCCAGTGCTGCATACCACCCTGTCCCCCCTGTGCTGATGGACGAATTCCCTCTGCCTGCCCTGGGAGCTGCACACTTCAAACCTCTGTCAAACCTGACTAAGGCTTGGCTCAGAGGGGAAGAACTCTTTCAGATCCTATGGGTTATAAATATCTGTCATCATTTATAAAGGCTGGTTAAAAATTAGTGTTGGTTAATGTAAAAAAAAACATATTGTTGGTCTCAAATGTTTCACACTGGTACAGGGTTTTATGTGCTGTTCTGGTTTAAAATGTAGCCATACATCCCCACTGAGTAAAACCACAAAAAAGACTTTGGTAAGAGGTTTTATGTTGTTTAAAAATCAAGAGAGCATCATTCCCTGTGAGTTCTGTGGACACCAATACTTGCTGGACATAAGAGGTGAGACATCAGTGGCCCTGAGACCCTAGACCCCCAATTGCTAAAAACCTCCATGTGGGAGAAAGGCCAGGGGGGGCCCTTCCCCCAGGTGCTTTCCACATTCCTAGCAGCCATCAGGGAGCTGGGCTGCTAGACAGCCATCTACCCTGCCCCCAAGGCATCACTCCCTGCAAGCTCCTTGGAGACCAATACTTGATAGATATAAGAGTTGAAGGAAGAGATGAGGAGGTGCCAATGTAAGAACTCCTCCATCATCCTAAAAAGCAACATGGTACCACCAGAACACAGCAGACAAACAACAGGAAGACTAGATCATCCTAACCCAGAAGATATAGCAGAAAATGACTTTAAATGTTACTTAATAAAAATGATAGAGCCCTTTAGAGAGGAAGTGAAAAACTCCCTTAAAGAAATGCAGGAGAAGACTAATAAAAAGCTGGAAGAAATGAATAAATCCCTCAAGGAAACCCAAGAAAAATAAGAAAAAGCAAACAAACAGGTGAAGGAAACATTTCAAGACTTGAAGATTGAAATAGAGGCAATAAAGAAAATACAAACAGAGGGAACTCTGGAATTGGAAAATCTGGGTACGCTAACAGGAACTACAGAGACAAGTATAACCAACAGAATACAAGAGATAGAAGAAAGAATCTCAGGTGCTGAAGATTCTATTGAGGAAATAGAATCTTTGGTCAAAGAAAACACTAAATCCAACAAATTCTTAACATAAAACATTCAAGAAATCTGGGACACCATTAAAAGACCAAACCTGAGAATAATAGGGGTAGAAGAAGAATAATTCCAGTTCAAAGGCACAGAAAATATATTCAACAAAATTAAAGAAGAAAACTTTCCCAACTTAAATAAGGATATACCTATGAAGGTACAAGAAGCTTACAGAACATCAAATAGGCTTGCCATATAATAATCAAAACACAAAACATACAGAACAAAGGAAGAATATTAAAAGCTGAAAAAGAAAAAGTTTAAGTAACCTAGAAAACCTATCAGAATTACACCCGACTTCTCAATGGAAACCATGAAAGCCAGAAGGTCTTGAAGATGTGCTGCAGACCCTAAGAGACCACAGATGCAAGCCCAGACTACTGTACCCAGCAAAGCTTTCATTTACCATTGATGGAGAAAACAAGATATTCAATGACAAAAACAGATTTAAACAATAAGTATCCACAAACCCAGCCTTACAGAAAGTACTAGAAGGAAAGCCACAACACAAGGAAGCTAACTACACCCACAATAATACAGGCATCTGATACCCCCCCAGCATAACCAAAAGAAGGGAAACACGCAAACACCACTACCAAAAGATAACTGGAGCTAACAACCACTGGTCATTAATATCGCTTAATATCAATGGTCTCAATTTACCTATAAAAAGACACAGGCTAAGAGAATGGATACATAAACAGGATCCAGCATTCTGCTGTTTATAAGAAACACACCTCAACCTCAAAGACAGACACTACCTCAGAGTAAGGGGTTGGGAAAAGGCTTTCCAATCAAATAGACCTAAGAAACAAGCGGGTGTGGCTTTCCTAATATCTAACAAAATTGATTTCAAACTAAAATCAATCAGAAGAGATGAAGAAGGACATTATATACTCATAACAGGAACAATTCACCAAGATGAAGTCTTATTCTGAATATCTATATCCCTAATTCAAGAGCACCCACATATGTAAAAGAAACATTATGAAACTTGAATCGCACATCAAACCCCACACACTAATAGTAGGAGATTTCAACACTCCTCTCTTGACAACAGACAGGTCAAACAGACAAAAGCTTAGCAGAGAAATAAGAGAACTAACAGATGTAATGAATCAAATGGACTTAACAGAAATCTATAGAACATTCCACCCAAACAAAAAAGAGCATACCTCCTTCTCAGCACCTCATGGAACCTTCTCTAAAATTGATCACATTCTCAGTAACAAGGCAAATATCCACAGATACCAAAACATTGGAGTAATCCACTGTGTCTTATCAGATCATCATGGAGTAAAGTTAGAATTCAACAACAATACTACTCCCAGAAAGCCTACAAACTCATGGAAAAATGAAAGGTCAACTACTGAACCCCTCCTGGGTGAAAGAAGAAATAGAGATTAAAACCTTCATTGAATTCAATGAAAATGAAGACACAACATATCCAAACCTATGGGACACTATGAAAGCAGTGCTAAGAGGAAAGTTAATAGCACTAAGTGCCCACATAAGGAAAATGGAGAAATCTCACATCAACGACCTAACAGCATGCCTGAAAGCTATAGAAAAAAAAAGGAATCAGACTCCCCCAAAAGGAGAAGAAGACAGGAAATAATCAAGTTGAGGGCTTAAATCAATAAAATAGAAACACAGAAAACCATACAAAGAATCAATCAATCAATCAAAAAGCTGATTCTTTGAGAAAATCAACAAGATTGACAAACCCTTATCAAAACTAATCAAAAGTCAGAGAGAGAACATCCAAATTAACAAAATCAGAAATGAAAAAGGGGACATAACAACGGAAACAGAGGAAATTCAGAGAATCATTAGTTCCTACTACAAAAATCTGCACTCTACAAAACTGGAAAATGTAAAAGAAATGGACAATTTTATAGATAGAAACCACCTACCAAAATTAAATCAAGACCAGGTGAGCAATTTAATAGACCTATAATCCACAAGGAGATAGAAGCTGCCATAAAAAACTTACCAACCAAAAAAAGCCCAGGGCTGGATGGTTTTAGTGCTGCATTCTACCAGAACTTTCAAGAAGAGGTAATACCTATACTCCTCAAAGTGTTCCATATAATAGAAATGGAAGGCTCACTGCCAAACTCTTTTTTATGAAGCTACAGTTACCCTGATACCAAAACCGCACAAAGACGAAACTAAGAAAGAGAATTACAGACCAATCTCACTCATGACCATTGATGCAAAAATTCTCAATAAAATTCTGGCAAGCTGAACCCAAGAAAACATCAAAAAAAATCATCCATCATGACCAAGTAGGCTTCATCCCAGAGATGCAGGGCTGGTTCAACATATGAAAATCAATCAATGTAATCCACCATATAAATAAACTGAAAGAAAAAAACCATATGATCATTTCATTGGATGCAGAAAAAGCATTTGACAAAATTCAACACCCCTTCGTGATAAAGGTCTTGGAGAGATTAGGGATACAAGGATCATATCTAAAGATAATAAAAGCAATATACAGCAAGCCAACAGCTAAATCAAATTAAATGGAGAGAAACTCAAAGTGATTCTACTATGATCAGGAACAAGACAAGACTGTCCTCTCTATCTCTTCAACATAGTTCTTGAAGTTCTAGCAACAGCAATAAGACAACATAAGGAGATCCAGGGAATCAAATAGGAAAGGAAGAAGTTAAACTTTTGTTATTTGCAGATGACATGATAGTGTACATAAGTGACCCCAAAAACTGTTCCAGAGAATTCCTACAGCTGATAAATACCTTCAGTGATGTGGCAGGATACAAGATCAACTCAGAATATCAGTAGCCCTCATATACACAAAGGATAAAGAAGCTGGGAGGGAAATCAGAGAAACATCACCTTTACAATAGCCACAAATAGCATAAAGTATCTTGGGGTAACACTAACAAAAGTATTGAAAGACCCATTTGACAAGAACTTTAAGTCTTTGAAGAAAGAAATTGAAGAAGATTCCCAAAAATGGGAAGATTTCCCATGCTCATGGATAGGAAGAATCAATATAGTAAATTTGCAATTTTACTAAAGCCAATTTATAGATTCAATACAATCTCCATCAAAATCCCAACATAATTCTTCACAGACCTTGAGAGAACAATAATCAACTTTATATGGAAAAACAAAAAAAACCTAGAATAGCCAAAACAATTTTCTACAATAAATGAACTTCTGGAGGCATTACCATACCTGACATAAAGCTCTATTACAGAGCTAATATAATAAAAACAACTTAGTATTGCATAAAAACAGAGACATTTACCAATGGAATTAAATTGAAGATCCATATATTAGTCCACATATCTATGGACACCTGATATTTGACAAAGAAGCTAAAATTATACAATGGAAAAAAGAAAGCATCTTCAAAAAATGGTGCTCGTTGAACTGGATGTCAATGTGTCGAAGAATGAAAATAGATCCATATATATCACTGCAGGGAGCCATAGGCACAAACGCCATTACAAGATGGCGCTTGCATCCTCGCAGTTTGGAGGTAAACAATTCCATATTTGGCAATGCTTCAGGACTGAGCATCCAGGAGCTTCCTGCATGCGCAATAACCTAGGTGTCCCTAACCAATCCCGAGGACTCTGGTGCCAGCAGGCACATAACAGCCAATTAAGGTATGAGTCGTGTCACATCTCCCTATATAAGCAGCCGCCATTCAGACCTTGCTCTCTCTCGCCTCCCACTCTCCCTTCAACCAAGAGGCTCTCCAATAAAGCGTGATCCAAGAAGAATCCTTGAATGGTGGTCGTTCTTCCTCTCTGGTCGGGGAGTTCGCCGCATATCACCATGCACAAAACTCAAGTCTAAATGGATTAAAGACCTCATACTAAAACTGATAGAGGAGAAAGTGGGAGTAGCCTTCAAAGCATGGACATAGGAGACCACTTCCTAAGTACAACCCCAGTACCACAAATGATAAGAACAACAATGAATAAATGGGACCTCCTAAAACTGAGAAGCTTCTGTAAAGGAAAGGGCACAGTTAATAAGACAAAAAGGCAACCTACTGAATCAGAGAAAATCTTCACCAACCAAACATCAGACAAAGGACTGATCTCCCAAATATATAAAGAACTCAAGAAATTAGACATTGAAATTCTAAATAACCCAATTAGAAAACAGGGCACTGAACTAAACAGACATTTCTCAACAGAAGAATTTTAATGGTCAAAAGATACTTAAGGACATGTTCAACTTACTTAGCTATCCAAGGAAATGCAAATCAAAACAACTTTGAGATACCATCTTACACCTGTCATCAAAACATCAAAAACACCAATGATAGCTTATGATGGAGAGGATATGGAGAAAGGGAAACACTCATCCATTGCTTGTGGGAATGCAAACTTGTACAGTCACTTTGAAAGTCAGTGTGGTGGACCTCTCAGAATATTGGGAGTCAACCTACCTCAGGATCCAGCAATACCACTCTTGGGAATATACCCAAAAGATGTTCAATCATACTACAAAAGCATTTGTTTATCTGTGTTCATAGCAGCATTATTTGTAATAGCCAGAACCTGGAAACAACCTAGATGCCCCTCAATGGAAAAATGGATAAAGAAAATGTGGCACATCTACACATTAGATTACTACTCAGTGGTTAAAAAAAATGACATCTTGAATTTTGCATGTAAATGAAAGGAAATATAAAACACTATCTTGAGTGGGATAACCCAGAAAATATGAATATGGTATGTCCTCACTCATTAGTGGATACTAGCCATAAACAAATGACATTGAGCCTTTAGTTCATGATCCTAGAGTAGCTAAGAAATAAGGTGTACCTAAGAATAAACATATATAGATCCATCTGGAAATTGGAAGCAGACAAGATAGCCTGACAGAATTTGGGGGCATTGGTTCAGGGGTAGAAGGAAGGGGGGAAGGGGAAGGGGAGAGGTGAATGGGAGGATTGGGGAGAGCTTGAGGGAATGGGATAGTTGAGATGGAGGAAGGACAGATATGAGAGCAAGGAGAAAGATATCTTGATTGAGAGAACCATTTTGGGATTAACCAAAAACCTGGCTCCAGAAAAATTTCTAGAAATCTATAAGCAGACCCTAGGCAATAAAGAGGGTGCCTAAACTTGCCTTGCCCTGTAGTCAGACTGATGATTATCTTAAATATCACCATAGAACCTTTGTCTAACAACAGATGGAAACAGAGACAGAGACTCACATTGGAGCACTGGACTGAGCTCCCAAGGTCCAGTTGAAGAGTAGAAGGAAGGAGAATATGAACAAGGAAGTCTAGAACATGAGGGTTTCACCCACTGAGGCAATGTGCCTGAGCTAATGGGAGCTCAACAACTACAACTTGACTGGGAATGAATAAGCATGGGATCAAACTAGTTCCTCTGAATGTGGTTGACAGTTATGGAAGTCTGAAGGGCCAATGACAATTGTACAGGATTTGTCTCTACTGCATGTACTGGCTTTTCGATATCCTATTCTCTTTGGATGTATACCTTGCTCAACCTGGATGTAGTGTGCAGGACCTTGGACTTCCCACAGGGTAGGGTGCCTTGCCCTCTCTTAATATTGAAGGGGGGTGGTGGGGAAGGTGTGTGAAGGAAGTGGGGGAAAATGAGAAGCGAGGAAGTGGAAATTTGGATTTTTATTTTTTAAGTAATAAAATAAAATAATAAAAAACATGTATAATATAATTTGAAAATTGCAACAAGAACAAATGCTATTAAAAGTGAACTCTCTTTTCAAGACATTTAGAAAGATGGGAAGAATAGCAATATATAATTAAAATAATCATCAAGGCAACAGTGATGACTCCCTAATAAAGGTCAATGTAATGCCACTTACAGCAGGCAATAACCTGGGCCAGGAAGACAGAAGATCTTTTCTAGCAAGATACCTATACGCATGTGCATATAAACAAATACATATACATACACTTACATGTAATAGCTGTAAAAAAATAAGGTTTAAATATCCAGAGAAGAATGTAAAATATTCAAACTGCCACTCAAATTTCTTCAAGGCAAATACTTTTTAGGGTTTAAAATATCAGAAACTATAGGAGACAATGTCTGGGTAAACTACTAAATGGAAAATGATTTTTAACATACTATTTCATAGTAAGATAATGATAGTTAAGATATATGAATTTTATAGTTAACATGTGTCTACAAAAGTTCTGAAAATTAATAAAGTGTATATTTGCAGGCACTAAAAGGTCAATTCTATTGTCTTATTAAAACTTCTAGTAACATTGTTTTTAAATATAATTTAATTATTAACACCTCAATTTTTCTACCTCCAATACCTCTAGTGTGTCCCATCTTCCCTCTCAAATTTATTGACTCATCTTTAATTGCGATTTAATATATAAATATGCCCTATTTATAAATTTACTCACCTAGATCTGATTTTATATATTATAAAATTATGAAAATATGAACTTGTTTGACTGTTTTTGGTATTTGGTATGAGAAAATATATCCTATGTATAATGTGACTATCACTTGTCAAAACTGTATCAGGATCAAAAAATAGAAAGATTGTAAATTAAGGACAATATGTGGATAGCTTTTTGTCAGTGTGATGTGTAGATCACAGCAACACTCAAGATGTTTTGGGTATTTGTACATTTTTCTCTTGGTAGGACCCATGAAAGACTCAAGTCAAAATCATGTAATACATCATGGAAGGCAAGATACCTTTGTGATAAGTTTCCTTAAGGCTTTCTTCATATCCCTATTCCTTAGGCTATAAATGAAGGGGTTCAACATTTGAGGGAAGACAGTGTACATCATATATGATACTGAAGTCATCTGAGGTGAAACAGTAATTGCAGAGCTGACATAAACTCCCACTCCTGCACCATAGAATAATGTTACAACTACAAAGTGAGACCCACAAGTGGAAAAGGCTTTATACCTTCCTCTCACTGAAGATATTCTCAAAATAGAAGAGACAATTCGAGTATAAGAGAAAATTATTCCAGAGATTGGAATGCCACCAAATATAAATGTTTGGTGACCTTAATGACCTGAGCCAGTTCACAGAAGAACAGAGGAATTTGAAGGTTTGTGCAAAATGAGACCTGCAGTATCATCAGACACTGTAATAAGCTGTTCACTATGCTAATGGTCAGTGACAATAGAATTAGCAGACCGCAGAAGTATTGATTCATAATTACTGTGTAGTTCAAGGGGTGGCAAATAGCTACGTAGCGGTCATAAGCCATTGCAGCAAGGACACAGATTTCTAATACAGCAAAATTCAAAACAAAGCAGGCCTGAGTGAGACAGCCCAGGTAACTGATGCTCTGATCCTGTGTGTGGATGTTTTTCAGCATATTGGGAACTGTTGTTGTACTAAGGCAGATATCAGTAAATGAAAGTTTGGAGAGAAAGAGATACATGGGTGTTTGTAAATGGGATTCAGAGCTGACCGCAAGAATGATGAGCAGATTCCCCAGAATTGTGACCAGATATGTGAAGAGAAACAGGCCAAAGATGAGGGGCTCCATTGTAGCATCATGTGTTAGTTTCAAAAGAAAAAAGTAGGAGATGCTTGTTTCATTTCCAGGTTTCATGTTGATGATAAACCTAATGAAAACAGAGTAGAATAAAATATTTAAAGACCATGCTTCAACAACACTTGGAGGCATGCTAGAGATAAAAATTTTACTCTAAACTCAAACATATTCTTCAATCTCATTTAAGAGATAAACCATTAGATAATACTTAAAATTTCATGCAGTTGGTTTTGATACATGCTGATTTTTTCAATTATATATTTGCTATATTTGGGTAGGAAAGTTCTTGCACATTGACACACATGTAGAGGACAGAATGGAACTTATATGAATAAGGGCTCCCTCTTTGCCCCATGAATTTTGGGCTAGGACTCATGTTGCCAAACTTGGCAATAAGAGACATTACTTTCTAAGTCATCTTGAAGGATCTATATATGTTGAATTTTGAAGAAATATATATTAATGAAGATCTCTACCATTTCCACAGTAAGAACTACAAACATAAGTAATTTTCCCTGTAAAAAAAACTATCATTATATTTTCATTATTTTTAGTGCCTTTTTAAAAATACAATTTTAAATAAAGTCACATACTTTTATAAAGAGGTTTTTTCTGTAATAGAGAGTTAATATATTTCAAAGTGCAAATTCCTTTCATTGCTATATAATTATTATGAAATTATTTTATTATTACAATGAAATAATTAATATTTAGTCATTTTGAATCCCTGTGAATCTACAAAACAGAAGCTAGAGTCAACACATTGTGAGAATAGTTGAATAATTTGTAATAAACACCAGATTCCATTTGCTTCATTATTTGTCATTTCAGTGTGACTTATTGATAATCATTTTTAACACTTACAAAACAATCTTTAATTAATTAAAGAAGAAAAACAGAAGAAATATTATCCTGGTCTTTGAAAAATTCAAAATAACATTTTTATGGATTCTCTGGTACATCACATCCTGCACCCCAATAGCACTTATTTTGATGTGGGATTCCCCTCTATATGCTATGAATTCCATTAGTTAATAAAGAAACTGCTTTGGCCTGGCATGGCAAAATAGAAGTAGGCAGGGAAAACTAAACTGAATGCTGGGAGAAAGAAGGGGGAGTCAGTGAGAAGCCATATAGCCCTGCTGGAGACAGATGATGAAACTTTACACAGTATGTCACAGCCACATGGCAATATACAGATTAATGGAGATGGTTTAATTTAAGATATGAATTAACCAGAAATATGCTTAAGCTATTGGCCCAAAAGTATTGCAAATAATGTGGTTACTGTGTGATTATTTCAGGGCTCAGCATCTGGGAACAAACAAGCAGCCTCCTATTACAGATTGATACCAATGTGGCTAATAAAAATTCACTTAAAACCTTAAGAGTTTGGGAAAGAACTCTAGGCAAAACATAACGAAGAAAAACAGAGTTACCACAGTTTAATGTCGTGACTCCTTTATGAGAGGTTTTCCGGATTCAGCAATAGCATAAAAAAAGGTACAAAATTTTGAAAGGGTGTCATTCCGGGCTGTGCTGCTAGTATAAACTCTGGCTCTTTCAAGAGGCCAAACATTTAAATGGAGTTTGTGGGCAGCTTGCTGCAAGTTATATGGTGGCAGCATAAGCCAACTGGTTATCAGAGTTGAGGCGATGAGGACGGCTCCCACCCAGAAGTCTCAGAGGCAGTACACAGACTTCTGCCATGTTGGACTGGGCAGAGCAAGCAGGCAAGGCCATATTTGCTCTACCAATGCCACTGCTTAGGCCTTTAAGAAGCACTTAGAATTTTGAGAAGCATCTTGGTCAGATAATGATTACAAATACACAATAAAGACAAATTCAGATAGAAAAGACCACTAAATGGGTCATGTGGTGGATATATGTGTGTAGGCTTGGAAGAGAGAAGAAAAGGAGTATAGAGAGTTAGAAAAAGAAGTAAATATTTAAATAAATAAAGCAAATTCTTTTAGAGACAGAGTACAGACAGTCATAGATTAGAGAAGTAAAGATAATAAATATTAAACATGTAGAAAACATAATAGTAAGGAAAATAAGCCCCATAATGATGGAATATACACAGGGAGTCTGGATTATATATATTATTGTGTTTTCTTTGAATTTTTTGACTGTGAAGCAACTATGTACAAAGAGACATTTCATTGTATGGGCTGCTAACCTAAACTAACATATATGTTTTAGATGTTTCTTGACTTCAAAATTTGTGTCTAAGGACAAGTTGCTTTGGAAAAGAGGATCTTCTTTTGTTTCCATAGATGATGAGAACCTCTGGAATCCTTACAGACTAATGTGGTTTGATGGACCGAAATCCCCTGAAAGTGCCATGAATACCCCCAAAAATACTTCGCCCAATAAAAAAGAAGGAAGCAGTTTGGAATGAACTATGCCCAAAATCCCAAATAGTTCTTATAAATGTTTTCTTACATTTAAAGTGGGATATCCCATATATATGACTATTTTGCATTGGTATGAATCTTGGTCTGTTGTTGCAAATTTGAAGTCAAGTTTTTTATATGAATATTTCTTCTCTTGATTAAGGTATTGTGTTTATGCAGCTCATTTAAAAATGTAATGTATAATTAAGAAATATAGGTTAATAGTCATCTTTAAAAGTCAAGCTTGTACTCTTGTCATATTTTCTAGATGTACAGAGGTATAGTTCAGATGGATAGCTATTCTTCAAACATCTCAACCACTACAGAATATAGCATTTAAAATATTTATTAACTTAGGACTGTTTATGACATGAGACACATCTCTTCCTGCTTTACCAAGTACTTTAGGGGGATGATGGACATTGAGGAGAATTCTTATGGAGTTTGCTAGCCATTTGGGCAAGAAACTGCTCTGGCTTTGACTGCTTGATGCTATACTGTATGATTTAGACATTCAGGTCCCACAGAAAAATTGACTACTGAACTTGCCTAAAGGTGAGATTGTCCTTTGGGGTTCCTGCTTCATGAAAGAGTCTGTGGGACATTCTTCAGGACACAGAGGAAAGTGACTGACAAACTGCCAATATAGGTTGAACTGTCTTTGAAATTTCATGCTTCATAGAAAAATCTGCTGGATACTATGGGTCTGTAGGCTGAAGATGGATACTCCAATAATACAGAAGAACTTTGTGTGGCTATTTAGGCAGCAAGATGTCTCTGTCAATTCTAGAGTTTTGGAAGTTGCTTACAATGCACTTCCTGGTTATGTAGGTAATATTATATCCTTCTGGGTTCTTTGAGGGAGTTGAAGAATAAATAGTTATAATTACAATTTTCCTTAGTTATGATAAAATATAAAGTAGATATAAAGATTGTAAATGTAATTTTTGCTTGATACCTGTTTTGTTATATGTAATTTTTCTGTGTTAAAGTTAAAACCTTCCTTTTTATTTAAACAGAAAAGGGGAGGTGATATGGGATTCACCTCTGAATTCTCT
>PVIU01008661.1:49391-81738 GCA_004026605.1 Ondatra zibethicus | reverse complement strand
GTATGCTATGGTGGGCTCTATAGTCCCTGTGACCCTGTAGGGTATGCTATGGTGGGCTCTATAGTCCCTGTGACCCTGTAGGGTATGCTATGGTGGGCTCTATAGTCCCTGTGACCCTGTAGGGTATGCTATGGTGGGCTCTATAGTCCCTGTGACCCTGTAGGGTATGCTATGGTGGGCTCTATAGTCCCTGTGACCCCGTAGAGTACATTATTGTGGGCACTATAGTCCCTGTGACCCTGAAGGCTACACTACATTTTTAAGGACTCATCACTATTTTGAGTTCTTACATGTCTTTTACGTGAATTAAGATAAGCATTTTATCACATTGTTCACATGCAGAAGGTTTAGTGCTGGCTTAAGTTCTTTCATGCATTTGAAGGAAACAGGGATAAAGGAATTAGGTATGGTTGACATTTATAGGGGTTTTCCACAGCATGAACGGACTGATGCCTCTTAAAGCAACTCTGCTGGCTGAAGGATCTGCCACACTGCACACACTCATATGGTTTCTCTCCAGTGTGGCTTCTTTCATGAAATTGAAGGTAACTCTGACGTGTAAATGCTTTACCACAATGTTTACATTCATAAGATTTTTCTCCCAAATGAGTTCTTTCATGTAATTGTTTTTTTTAATATTTATTCATTTATTATGTATACAATATTCTGTCTGTGTGTATCCCTGCAGGCCAGAAGAGGCCACCAGACCCCATTAAAGATGGTTGTGAGCCACCATGTGGTTGCTGGGAATTGAACTCAGGACCTTTGGAAGAGCAGGCAATGCTCTTAACCTCTGAGCCATCTCTCCAGGCCCTCTTTCATGTAATTGTATGGAAGAATGATATCTAAAAGCTTTCCCACACAGCTTACACTTGAAAGGCTTTGCACCTGTGTGGGTTCTTCATGTATTTGAAGTAAAGAGGGGTAAATGAAGGATTTATCACACTCTTTACAATTATAAAATGTTTCTCCATGCATTCTTTTATGTCAATGATAGGAACTCTAAGACTTGAAAACTATATTACCCTGTTTACATTCATAGTGTTTTTCTCCAGTATGAACTTTTTCATGTAATCGCAGGTGAGTAAGTCTGCTAAAGGCTGTACCACAGTGTTTACGTTCGTAAGGTTTTTCTCCAGTGTGAATTCTTTCATGTGACTGAAGGGCACTGAGACATCTAATGGCCTTACTACACTGTTGACACTTATATGGTCTTTCTTCAATATGAATTTTCTGATGTCTCTGAAGAGAAGTGAAAGAACTCAAAGTTTTACCACACTGGTTACATTCATAACATTTCCGTACAGTCTGACTTCCTCCACACTTGTTGTAGTCACAATTGTGACGTACAGTATAAGTTAGGTGACATAGTCCATAGGATTTTAAACACACCTCACACTCAGAAGGCCCACTCGAAGTCTGAGTTTCCGTGTTTCCTTCAATGCTTGTAAGAAAACTGGAGTCCTGTGGCTTCTGTTCAGTCTTCATGTGCATACTGCGTGTACTCATGAGCGAGATGGCAGTGAAGTCCCTGCAGGTCTCCAGCATCACATCTCCATAGAGACTCTTCTGGGAAAGATCCAGCAAATCCCACTCTTCCTGGGTGAAGTTCACAGCCAGATCCTCAAAGCTCACCAGATCCTGATCCGGCCTGCAGAGTCCAATAATGGCAGGCTCCGTGGCAGAGAGGCTCGATCCACACAGACTAGAAGGCTCAAGAGCTTCAATCTGGTACCTAAGGCCTGGAGCACACCTGGACAGCTCCTGGTCTTCAGTCCACACCGGAAAGTCCAAAAAAGCTGGATTCCAATGTCAGTGAAGGATGGTGAAGCACTAAAGTGACCTTGGTGGGTTGGTGGCAAGGGGCCCCATGCAAGGTGAGAGACAGATGTGCCCTGCAGACAGCCCTGACCCGGAGGGTGAGAGACAGATGTGCCTTGCAGACAGCCCTGACCTGGAGGGTGAGAGACAGACATGCCAGCCTTGCAGACAGCCCTGACCTGGAGGGTTTCTTTATTGGGTGGGGAAGGGACAGAGAGGAGAAAGAAAAGGAGTGCAAAAAGAGATACAGAAATGCAGAAGACAGAGTCGGAGAGACAGACACAGAGAGACAGAGACACACACAGAGAGGTTGAGAGAGAGAAAGAGAGAGAGAGACACGGGCAGGGGCTGGGAAGAGGGGAAGAGAGAGAAGAAAAGGAAGAAGAAAGAAGGCAGGGTTCAACCTTTTAAAGGGAGAGGCACAGTGCATGCGCAGAGACCACACTGCAGGCCAGGGTACTGCCTGCATACTAGGCATGCGTGCAGGGGAAGCACTTGGTCAGGTCTCCAAGGGGTGGGAATGCTAACAGATAGGGCATGGGTATCTTTGGAAAGCCATTGTGTGGGGGCTCCAGGGGGGCTGCCATAGTCCAAGTAAGAGATGATGGTGACCTGAACTGGAGTGACAGCAATGAAGGGAGTGACAAATGCTGGGGTTCTGGCTAAACTCTGAGGGTTGAGCCAGCAGGATGTTCTAAGGCAATGGACATGTGTTAGTTCCAAAGATGAAGAATAAGAGCACTACCACAGTTTAAAGCCAGATTTGAAGCAAGCTTTAGTTAAATGCTGGCCAGATGGTTGGACTCTGGCCAGCTCCATACCTAGGTTCCTAGGAAATGGTCCTGTGTCACAGTTTGCAGCCGATAACGTCCAATCAGGGGCAAGCGTACATCCTGATGTATTTCCTGTCTGTGAACCTCCCACCTACATGTGATTAAGCACATCTGGTGCAGATGGGTCAAACAAACGTGCAAACATGTGGCTTGTTATGTCCCATAAACAATATTTCAGGAACTATCTGTCTTTGAGCAACAGGCTTGCAGATCAGAGACATTTTTGTTTCATGGATCTCATAGGCATAGTAATTTAAACATAAAATGCAAAATTGGCTCTCACACATGGACCTTAATTCCATATACCTTGGGCTTGGAAGCAGCCCCTCTCCTCAGTGAGAGAGAGTGGATGTCTCTAGGTAAAGGTCCAGGGCTTAATCACAAATCATCACTGGGGCCTGTATACCCCCTCCAATATGTTGTCACTTGGTTTACACAGACTTGCTGAACCCACCACTGTCTCAAGAAGCGTCCCCCTCCAGCTCACATCTCCTCACACCACTCAGCTTGGGTCTGTCTTATCCCCATTGCTGAATTTGCACAGATTTTACTGTGTAGCCCTGTGTGACCTAGAACTGGATATGTAGACAGGGCTGGCCTCAAATTCACAGAGATCCACCTGTCTCTGCCTCCTGAGTGCTGGGATTGAAGATGTAAGCCACATTATTTTAGGTGTAAAAGAAAAAGATTTGTAGGGACTGAGGATTTAGCTCAGTGGCAGAGTTCTTTCCCAGCACAGGAAAGGCACTGGGTTCAATCCCTAGCACTGAAAAAGTGGGAAAAAGATATTCAGCATGGTATGGTGGTTCATGTCTCTAATTCCAGCATTTGAGAGGCGAAGGCAGAAAGATTGCTGTGAGTTTTGTGCCTAGCTTCTTTCATTCAAGGTAACACATGTTGTGGTTACTGTTTTCACGTAGCTTCAACACTTTCTTGTTTTTGTTTTGTTTTGAAGACAGGGATTTTTCTGTGTAGCCTTGGCTGTCCTGGAACTCATTGAGATCTGTTTGCCTCTGCTTCCCAAGTGCTAGGATTAAGGATGTGCGCCACCACTGCCTGGCTACTTTTAATATTTGTTTGTTTCATTTTTCTTTAGTTTTCTGAGACAGAGTTTCTATCGCTGCCTTGGGACCAGCCTCTAGGCAGCTCAGGGTTCAGAGGGAAGCCACGGCCCTGGTGAAGCTAAGACCTTTTCTACCTGAGACAGTTAAGAAAAAGATGCTCCCTTGCCGGGTGATGATGGCACATGCCTTTAATCCCAGCACTCGGGAGGCAGAGGCAGGCGGATCTCTGTGAGTTCGAGCCCAGCCTGGTCTACAAGAGCTAGTTCCAGGACAGGCTCCAAAGCCACAGAGAAACCCTGTCTCGAAAAAAAAAAGACGCTCCCACATTCTCTGAGGTTTCTTTCTTCACCCATCAGCCTCTTTTGATGGACTCTGGGCTGGATCTGGCTGCCCCTCACAACCATACCAAAGTGTACTTATCAATTTTTACACAAAGTATTTCCTTATTCCAAGGCCTCCAATCTTAATCTACATATCTCACTGAAGGGATGCATCATGCGCCTTCATGTGATGTACTACCTGTGTGTCTGGTGTCTATGGAGGTCAGAAGAGGGCACTGGTCTCTTGGAATTAGTTATAGTTGTAAGCCATCACATGGATGTTGGGAACTGAGTCCCAGAAGCAGCCAGTTCTCCAGCCCTGTTTTTCACATAGCTTTTTAATGAGGTACTAATAGTTGGTCAAAGTTTTAAAAAGTGTCTGCATTTACCCCAAAGGCCAGA
Source organism: Ondatra zibethicus (assembly GCA_004026605.1). Lineage (NCBI taxonomy): Eukaryota > Metazoa > Chordata > Mammalia > Rodentia > Cricetidae > Ondatra > Ondatra zibethicus. Next base: position 77,298 of record PVIU01008661.1, on the reverse strand, counting down.
ACCATGAAGCCCAGGCTTTCCAGTTTTAATCAATGTACACTGAGTCCTGCCATGGCAGTTAAATCCTCAGGCAAGATGGCGCCTACCCATGTGTCACCATGATGTATTCCACATCCTAAGCAGACATGGCTGTAATGGAAAAATTAAAAATGCTGCAGGATCCCCAGCGGCAGTAGGCAGCAGAAATGCTGTAGGTCCCCAAGTGGTGGTAGTGGGCCATGTGGCGGCATGCAGCAGGACCTGACAGCAGCCAGTCCCAGGCAGAGACGGCTGCCAGTCCCTGAGCGGTGGCTGGTCCCAGGCAGGGAGACATGTGGCGGGCGGGCAAGAGACAGAGACATGGATAGGTACACCATGAAGAGTAAAGTTGGATATTTATTCAGGAGGTTATGGAGGGAGAAGGGTGAAGGGGAGAAGAGCAGAGAGAGAGAGAGAGAGAGAGAGAGAGAGAGAGAGAGAGAGAGAGAGAGAGAGAGGAGAGAGAGAAGCAGGAGAAGGGTGGGGAGAGAGGCAGAAGCTGCCTCTCTGAGAGGAAGATGGAAAAGAGAGAGAGCTCAGGCTGGAAGCTGAAGACCAGCCTGCCTCAGAGGATGGGGGAGGAAGTGGGCGTGGCTTGTCTCTTAAAGAGACCGAACAATCAATGGCTTGATCTCAACTTTCTTCTCCTTCTTAGATTGAGACAGAATTATGCTATGAAGTCTAAACTGGCCTGGTACTTGTGGTCTCCTGTGTTAGTCTTTCAGAAGCTACACTGCACCTGGCTTTCAGTGCCTTCTTAAAAACAGAGTCCCAGGGTAGGTTCAAAATTCTTGCAATTTTTCTATTAGAGAACAGATACAAATGTGACTTACATTTCATAATTCCTGGTGCCATAAAACACAGCCTCTCCAGACAAAAGTCAAGGTTCTTCCATGTATTTGAGCTTAGCTTTGAACTTGTTATATAGCTGAGAATGACCTTGGACTCTGGATCTCACAGTGGTGAGAATACAGGCATGTGTGCCCCCACTCCGGCCCTTATACTAACTTTGAAAGTGCTGGTTCAATAATAACTGAGGACCAGAGTCCCTAGAATATCCGCTCAGAAGGATCTAATGTTCGAAGCCAGCTTGGGCTACCTAAGGAGACCTGTCTCACAAGAAAACATAAATTGTCACAAGTCCTCTTGAAAGTGCTAGTAAAGTCCTCTTAGAAGTAGTGGCTAGAGTCTAGCCCGGGCTGACCTGGAACTCACTCTGCAGCCCAGGCTGGACTTGAACGCACAGCAGTCCTTTTTTCTCAGTCTCCCAAGAGCTGGGATTACAAGCATGAATTGCCACGCCGTTTAAAATGCGCATTTTCCTCTAAGTGCCTATAGCCTGCTTGCTGTGTGCCAGCCCTCTGTACTTCCTAGCTCACTTTTAAGAGGACCTGCTGTAATGGTGTGTAAAGCCCTCCTTGTCTGAGACAAGCCCCTCCCACTCCCCCCCATCCACCGCAGAGGCAGACGGATCTTTGGATCTTTCTTCTGCCAGTCTGAGTCCCTTCCTTTCCGTCTCTCCCAAAGACTGCTGCAGTGGCTCCTTCTCCCCCGCTCCTTCCTCGTCCCCCTTCTCCCTCCCTCTCCCCTTCCCTTCCAAAACCCACTAAATAAATATCCAGCCTCACTCTGCATGGCTATCCATCTCCGTCTCTTACCTGCCATGTGGCTCCCTGCCTGGGACTCGCTGTCCCTCGTGGCCCACGGGCCACTGGGAGCTCCCTGCTGCCCGCTGCAACCACTGGGGGAACAGCGCCGTTTTACTATTACCATAACACCTGTGACAATTTCAAATTTACAGCTGTGGAAAGGAAGAAGCACCTGCTCAAGTGAGTATTCAAGGCTGACTTGAAGTTTTGGAGTTGAATCCACTGCCAAGGTGGCTAGGGTCTTAGGCTTTGGAAAGCCTGTGAGGCGAATAAAGGGGAGAAAGACCGCCCACCCAAGTAGAGAACTAACTGGGCTGGTAAATTAAGTTAGTTGGTCAGTTTCCAGATCTTGATTCACTTACCTATAAAATAGGAATAGCAGGCAGGACAGGCCGGCACAGACCTTTAATCCCAGTACTCCAAGAGCAGAGACAAAATCAAGATTCATGGCTAACTTCTGCTACATAAGGAGTTCAAGGCCAGCTTAGGCTACATTGAAAACCTGACTCCAAAACAGGAACAGCATTATCTGCCATAAACTGCTTATGAGAATCAAATGTGATCATGTGCTTTGGGGGCTGGGAATGAAGCCCAGGCCTCTACCACGGCGCAACGCTACGAAACTCTCCCTTTGTAATAGCTATTTCTCTTCCTGTTCTTCTGCCTCCACGGAACACATTCCAAGGAGACTACGTTTTCCAGCATGCCACCTCGCCCTTTGACCTCGGCGAGACTAAAAAGGTGCGCCGTCGTGCGCCACAAGCCGGAAGACTACGACTCCCGGCATGCAGCGCACGGTGCTCCCTTAGACTCGAGGGGCTGCGGGCGCGTGGTGTTCTGGGAGCTGTAGTCAGCGGCGCGTTGCCCTGACGCCGGCCCGGCCCGGGCGTGGGGGCCTGTGGGAGGTTGCGCGGCCGGGCCCAGCTGCGGGGCGGAGGTGGAGGCGAGGCCTGCGGCTGCGGGGAGCGGCGGGGCCGGGAGCGGGCGCCGGAGTTGAGCCGAGCCGGAGCAGGCGCCGGAGGCCGGCGCGGCGAGTAGCAACCATGTCGGTCTTGGGGAAGCTGTTCGGGGCTGGAGGGGGTAAGGGGAGCAAGGGCGGCCCGACCCCCCAGGAGGCCATCCAGCGGCTTCGGGACACGGAGGAGATGCTAAGCAAGAAGCAGGAGTTCCTGGAGAAGAAGATCGAACAGGAGCTGACGGCTGCCAAGAAGCACGGCACCAAAAACAAGCGCGGTGAGGCGGCCCCGACCCCATCAGACTCTCTCCACTGCCTCTCCTAAGGCTCCTCAGGCCCGGACTACACTTTGTCTGACTCGTTTCGTGGGGGGTGGGGGGGGTGTCCTTCAACCCTGGAACTCTTCGGCTAGACTGCTTTCGGTGCCTCTCCCGGCCAGGGACCCCTTCCCACCAGACTCCTGTGTCTCCTTGAGCCGGCTCTCTTCCCCCATCAGGCTCCCTTCAAACTCTTCCCTACCGTATCAGGCCTCTCCTGACCCAGATCTCACAGCACGTTAACTCCGTGCTCAGTCTGTTCCACTGTCTTACCGTGTTCTTCTCTCTCCGGCCTCACCCACCTTACCAGCCACTGCCTCTACTCCCATCTTGGCTCATTTCGTTTCCGCACCCTATCATTTATGTGTCTCGGTACACCTCTGCCCTCCTCCCGAGCCCTGGAGTCTGGCCTGGAATCTGAGCTGCCTTTGGCCTCTGACTCAGGAGTCTTCTTGAAAAGCCTCCTTTATGGAGAGAAAAGAGGATTGGGGAGTGAGGAGACCCTCTGGTACCCACTCGGTTCACTTGTGAGTGAAACTGGACAAGTTTGATACCTCACTTTCCGCACCCACTAGGTAGGATCTGGCCTCTGTGAGGCCCAAGATGTCGCTAGCCCTGTGGTTCTCTTTTGCTTGCCTCATAGCCAGGCCTTTTCGGAGCTTCCGTATCCTGACCCCTGTGACTCACCACCCCTTTCCTCCCCCTCCTGAAACAGAAAGAAGGCGGACTCTGCCTCAATTGGCCCAGTTCAGCCCTGTTGTTATTGGTACTTACTTCCTGTTGTGAGTCTGTCTAGAAAAGTGCCTTGTGGTTCTCTCACGGAAATGAATGTGAGAACGCTTTAGTGACTGTAAAGAATGTCAGAACGCTCCACTTTTTTCTTGGGGTGTGTGTGTGTTTCAAGATAGGGTTTCTCTGTGTAACAGCCCTGGCCGTTCTGGCACTCGCTTTGTGGATCAGGCTAGTCTCGAACTCACCGAGGTCCACCTGCCTGAGCGCTGGTTAAAGAAAGGCATGCACCACCACCGCCAGGTAGATAGATGCTCTTGTTTTTTTTTTTTTTTTTTTTGTCACAGCAGTGTGAGCATGAATCATAGCGTGGCAGTTCTTCCTTTGAAGGTGGGCCAAAGGTGAGAGGGGTTTAGGAGTTGTACAAACAAGTATTTAACCCAAAAAGTTTCCAGGGAAGTTTGTTCTGGGATTGGGAACTAGTGCATAGTAGGGGATTAACTAACATTGTGAACATCTGCTTGATATTTTCTCATGATATGGTGGTCAGACCTGAGGATGCTCCTCACTGATAGCAACCATTCTGGAACTTCTGAGCACCCAGGGCATCCAGTCAAATTCATAGAGGGAAACTAAAGAGCCCCCAGTTTAAAGAGAGAGACTGCTTGTGCGTGTCCCTGTAGGCCTGTAACCCAGCGTCTGGGAGGCAGAGGAAGGAGGGTCAAGGTCATCCTTGTTTATGGAGCAGTTTGATGAGCAACCTGGCCACCCAGAGAGACCCTATCTCTAAAAGAGATGAAGGAGGCTGGGCAAGAGGCTAAGGGAAGAAAGTAACCCTTTTGGAGATGTCAGTGGTGAGCATTCAACAAGAAAAAGTTGGTTCACGGTGAGTGGGAAGGGTGCTCTTTGGGTAGGATGGAAAGTTACAGTTGGAACTGAGTCTTTTTGAAGGAACCACCTTTGGGGGACTTTTTCCTGGCTGAGAGGACAGCACAGGGATGGCTGGAAAGTTGGCAAGATTTAAGAAATTGAAAGATCTCTGTCTCTGGAATGTAGTGATTGAGGGGAGACTGCAGTAAATAAAAGAAGGGGGATGGGCCTTGAATGGCTGACAGAGTTTGGATTCTATGTGGATGGAAAGCTTTTGAAGGGTGTTATCTGAAGCAAGTCCTAATCGTTGGTAAGAGTTTTAAGCATCTGGCTGCTTTCTGGGGGGGGGGTGCAGTCCATCTGTGGACGGACACCAGTTGTAGCTGTGGAGGTGGAGAGCAGGGCTGTGTTCCTTAATCAGCTCTTTCCTCTGACAACTCTCCCTTAGTCAGGGTCCTCTTTCCCGGCAGTAATTAGTCCTGGTTTTTGCTAGTCTGCGTGTTTGAAAGCTGGCCTCTGGACAGTGGAGTGGAGGAGGGCGTCCCTGTATATCCTCCCCATCCCACAGGACGCCGAGCCCAGCGGCTGCCATATGGTAAGAGATCAATAGCTCAGAGCTCCTGGTCGAGGGCTAGCTTAGTTTCTGCAGTTGTAGAGGTGACTGAACTGGCTCTCAAGATGCTTGTAGAGAGAAAGCAGAAACGTGGAAAAGCGACCTCAGCCTTACTTTGTTCTAGGTGGTGTCTGTCTCTTTGAGTTTGCCTGTGAGGGTACAGGCTTCTCTTCTTTTTATTGTCCTAAGGTCTCATAGTTGTGTGTTCTTGTCCTAGGACCTAACCCACTTCCTCAGATGCTGCTGTGGGTTTTACCACCACCACATGTGTACCATTTATTTACTGACCCAGGACTGCGTTTGGACTCTGAGCAGCAGAGCTGAGAAAACACTGCCCGTCTTCCTGGGAGAATTCAGGATTGGAAATGTGGGGCTGGGCAGGGCCAGGAATAATTCTAGAAGTCAGTGGTGAAGTGTGTTTAAATGATTGAGGTTACGGGAGGTGGGGGAGGTTCTTGTCTGGAGGGAAGGAAGGGAGGAGGGTTTGTGGAGGAAGGAGAATGAGGGGGGTCATCAAAGGTTTAGTGTGTTCAGGAGCAGCAAGAATGCCTCCTAGCAGGAGTCTGAGACAGGACACTATAGCATAAATTCAAATTGTCCTTAATAATAAAAACCCAGAGTCAGATATAGGGGTTAATGCTGAAAGATCAGAGAAGCAGAGTGGTCAGCCACTAGTTCTTACCTCTACCAATGCTCAGACCAAAGAGGTGATCCTGTCTTTATGACTCCTCAGACTGAGTGCCTCAGACTGCATTGAGCTCCTGTCTCCTCCTGCTTTATATTCCTCTCTCTGCCCAGCCATATCCCTTCCTAATGCTGGGATTAAAGGTGTGTGACTCCCAACTGCTGGGATTAAAGGTGTGAGCCACCACCGCCTGGCTGTGTTTCTCTTTTAGACTGGAACTATGTGTAGCCTAGGGTGTCCTTGAACTCACAGAGAGCATCTTCCTCTGTCTCTTGAGTACTGGGATTAAAGGTGTGTGCCACCACTTCCTGGCCTCTGTGACTAACTAGTGGCTTGGCTCTGCACTCTGATCTCCGGACAAGTTTTATTTGTTAGATTACAAACAAAATATCACTACAGGATACGCTGTATGTAACCTTGGAGAGTGGCTTCTAGACTTTGGACCTTGCTCTGGATATGTAGAGGAGCCATTGGTGTTTCTTTATAGTAGAAGATCTTATTTGGGTTTTGAAAGAACATTCTGAGCAGCAGCATAAACAGAGGTATGTAAACTGACCAGGGAAGAACTGAGGTAGGAGTAAGGTATAAGATTAGGAGGCAGAGGCCGGGTGGTCTCTGTGAGTTCGAAGCCAGTCTGGTGTACATAGCGAGTTCCAGGATGACTAGAGCTACACAGAGAAACCCTGTCTCGAAAGAAAAAAAACAACAACAAAAACAAAAAACAACAAAAACAAAAAACAACAACAACAAAGGGGGTGTTGGTAAAAGAAGGGAAGAACAGGAAGGAACAAGAGGAGAGACTCTGAGACATATGATCATCTTTTTTGGGGAACTAACAGAGTGCTACCTACGCAGGTGCCCAGAAAGTTTGGGAGGTTCTTGTTGGTAGGCCTCGACTTGAGGCTGGTTTCTGTTATAAACCATATAAATCTGATCAGTGGTAACTATCAGATAAGTGCCTTCTATCTTGTTCTTTCGCACATCTTAGGTGATCCTCATCTCAGCCAGGTATGAATATTTCACAAGTGAAGATAAACTTAGGTCTCCTGGATGGCAGGTTCTGTGTCCTGGTCAGGTCTGTATTCTTAGCCCTGAGCAGGGGAACTAGGACCAGAGATCATGAGAATGAATATATGACCAAAGGAAAGGAATAGGAATTGGAAAAAACATGTGACCCAAATTTTGTTCTTATCTGTGGAGCCACTGCCTGGGATACAGTGCAAGTAATGAGTTCTCTCTCCAGCCTCTTTACTTTAGAATGAAATTGTTATTGTTGTCATGATCATTCCTATTGTTATTATTTGGGGGCACTTAAGGCACAGCACATGTGAGTGGTTAGAAGACAGCCTTCAGGCACTGGTTCTCTGACTCTACTTCTGTGGCTCAAACTCAGGCTGTCAGACTTGTATAGCTAGCACCATCTGAGCCATCTTGCCAGCTCCTTATTTATTTATTTTTTTTAAGGGGAGTGTGGGCAATGAGGAGGTGGGACTTGCTGTGTATAACCCAGGCTGCCCTTGAACTTGTGACTCTTTGTCTCAGCCTCCTGAGTGCAGGAATTCTGAGTTACAAGTGAGTATCATCGCGTCTTTATTTTTTTAGTGTCTCTTTGTGTAGGACAGTTGATGGAGTTGGTTCTCTCCTTCCACCATGTGAGTAGGGGTTGGGGTAAACTCAGGTAGTCATGTTTCTAGGCAAGTGCCCTTTTACCTGGTGAGCCAACTTACTGTCCCAGTTTCTTTTCTTTTTCTGGCATGGCAGCTAATTAAGGACATATCTACTTTAGGTAGTTCAGATCTTCTCTTTTCTTATTTTAATCAAGAGGAAAGGAGCTTGTTGGAAGGACCTATTTTAGTTACACACAGTTGTGTAAGATTATGCAATGGAGACTGGTGGTCACATCCTGTGTTGGTACATTTGTATAGATACATGGAAGCAAATCAATTCATAGACTGTTAGGTTCTGTTGAGAATGTTGGACCAGTGTAGAGGCCAGGATCTTACGGGAAATACGTCTTCGTTAAGTTCTGCTTATTGCTGACATCAGGGTAGCATCCTCTGTTTAATAAAGTCACTAATTCATTAGCATATGGAAAGGTGTCTTATTAAATTACATGGATAGTGAATGTGGCCTTTTGGTTCTTGATATCATCTGAAAACTATAGTATCTTAATAGTGTGTGTGCCAGCTGGACTGTCTGTCCCAGAGACCCTTGGATGGAAAACTTGAAACTCACCCGGGAACTAAGCAGTAAGAATTTCCTTTGGTGACATTTTAGCTTCTTGTTTGAGGACATAGTTTTATTTATTTCTTAAGACAGATGGAATATCAGAGAGGCCCTATGTGTTTGACTGTTCAAACATACTGCTGTGTTTGATTCAAATGAAATTACCTTTTTTTGGTAAGAAGATTACATGCACATGTATGCATGTTTGTATGTGAACATTTGTGTATGTGGAGGCCAGAGGTCAACCTCGAGTGTCATTCCTCAGGAGTTATCTGTCTTGTTTTATGAGACGGGTCTTCCACTTGGACCTGGCCTGGCTGGCCTGTCAGCCTCAGGGGTTCTTCTCTTTCCACCTCTGCAGTGATGGAGTTACAGATGTACTTCACCCTTCCCAGCATTGCATGTGGGTGCTGACTCCACCTCAGGTCCTCCTGCCTGCATAGTAAGCTCTCCCCTGGCTGCACGATCCCCCCCCCCCCCCCGTGTGTGTGTGTGTGTGTGTGTGTGTGTGTGTGGAGAGAGTGAGAGAGAGAGAGAGAGACACTGGCTGCGTGAATGTGTGTGTGTAGTGGGGCAGCCTTACTATCTCTGTCTCCTGAGTGCTGGTACTAAAAGAGTGTGCCCCCAGGGACTGTTTTACAAGAGAAAGAGAACTGAATATAATGGTCTCCACCTGTGATCCCAGCACTTGGGCAGAGTGAGACTTTTATTTGTTTGTTTCTTTTTTTTGTTTTTGTTTTTGTTTTTAGAGACAGGTTTATCTGTAGCTCTGGGTCCTGTCCTGGAACTGGCTCTGTAGACCAGGCTGGCCTCGAACTCACAGAGACCCACTTTTCTGGCATGAGCCACCATCACCTGGCGAGACTCTGCTTTAAAAAAAAAAAAAGGAGTAGGACAGAGACAGAATGTTCAAAAAGAACTTTAGTGCTGTGTGTGTGTGCAGGTCTTTGATCCCCGCACTCAGTCTGAAACAGGATTTCCATGAGTTTGAAGCCAGCCTGGACTACATAGCCAGTTCCAGGCCAGCCTGGACTAAACCAACAGGTGCTTTAGGTTAGTCATTGAGGATAGATGATCATATAGTTTAGTCATTGAGGATGGATGATCATATAGGTTAGTCATTGAGGATGGATGATTATATTTGAAGGAAAATCTGAGCACAGCAAGAAGCAGTCTTAACCGGCTATGGCACTGGCTAGCATCTAAGGCAGTGGGCTCAAGCAGGCGTTTATTGTGCTCCTTCTAGGAGGAAGTCCATGCAGTGATACAGGTGGACAGTTCCGTTTCCATGCAGCTTTCCGTCCTATCATCAGTGCCTTGAAGCTTACACACCCTGAATCCCATCTCCTTTTGTAACAGGAATGCTGTGACTTCCTTCACAGCGCTCTGCAGTAGACACAAGTCAGCACGTATGCAGTACTGAGCAGGGCTAGCACACAGAAGATATGTTTCCTTCCTTGGTTTTCCACTCACAGCCTTGAGCCCTTCAATCTTCAGTAAGGACTCTGCCTTCTCCCTCCTGCGGGTATTCCTAACTCAGCAAGGACAGTACACACGAGTGACAGTGACGAAGTGTCATCGGAAAACAGCAGGAAGAGATAACTCTTCCCTGGACCCCCATTGACCTGCCCCAGCCCCCTGCTGATTTGCATTAGGAGCTCTGGCCTGTGTTATAGGTTAGTCTGTCCTGGACAGCTCTGCCTGTGAGATTACTAGGCCGAGAGCTGTCTTCCTGAAGGCTTAAGTTGGATCAGTTAGGATGGTTCCCTGTGGGGAAGCAGCCTGGGCTGAAGTCAGAGCTTGGGGTCTGATACCAGACAACTGTGGACTGGAAAACAGACAGGTTTGGCATCGTCTGGCTGCAGAGGACAGATCTAAACTCGCTTTATCGTGGCTAATGGAGAGAGATTGTGCCTAGGTTTCAAGTCTGCACTTCTCTAAGACAGACCGATGTTTCTGTTTCTTCTGTTACCCTTTGTGGATGTTCACCCATTCAATGGTGGGTGCTGCTGAGTACTCAGGATATTCCAGCATGGGTCTGAACAGCATAGCTCGGAACATTCATGCCATTTGCTTAGGGATTTAGTACAAGCTCTTGAGCCAGGTAATTCCCCTATCACCAAGCCAGATCTTCTTCTCAAAAAACAGTTGTATTTGTGTGTGTGTATGTGTGTGCTCGCATGCGCATGCTGAGCATATGTTATATCATTGAACTAAATCCCTAATTCCCTTTCAGTCCTTTAAGGAGTCTTAGCTGAAGGTTAGATGATTGAAATTAACATGAGTACCTGACTGGCTTGATTCTCCCATAGCTGGTATTTCTAGATTTACTGCTTCCCTCTTCCTTATAGGGCAAAGGAAGGCTGTACATCTGGTTGGATGTGATGTTTAGATCAAAAGATTAGTGATATGGGTTAGTGGAAAAGGTGCTGGTATGCTGTCAAAAGACCTGAGTTTACAGTCTGCCTCTGCCTCTTGGTACTCTGGAATCTTATTTATTTATTTTTGGTTTTTCGAGACAGGGTTTCTCTGTGGCTTTGGAGCCTGTACTGGAACTAGCTCTTGTAGACCAGGCTGGTCTCGAACTCACAGAGATCCGAGTGCTGGGATTAAAGGCGTGTGCCACCACTGCCTGGCTATTTTTGGTTTTTCGAGACAGGATTTCTCTGTAGCTTTGGAGCCTGTCCTGGAACTAGCTCTTAAAGACCATGCTGGTCTTGAACTCAACAGAGATCCGTCTGCCTCTGCCTCCCGAGTGCTGACATTAAAGGCGTGTGCCACCACCGCTCGGTTTGATAATCTGGAATCTTGCCCAAACTTCCTTATTTTTAAGAGCGTTGGCTTCTTCAATTGCAAAATTCAGAATATAGTATTTGCTATACTTTCTTGGTGTTTGATGTGACATGTGATAACATCTGGGGGATTGTTAGAAATGAATACACAACAGGGTGGTGGAGGTGCATGCTTTTAATCCCAGCATTTAGGAGACAAAGGCAGGCAGATCACTGTGAGTTTGAGGCCAGCCTGGTCTACACAGTGAGTTCCAGGACAGCTAGGACTGTTATACAGAGAAACCCTGTCTCAAAAAAGAAAAAAAAATGCAGACATAGAGGCCACACCTTGACTACCTAAAGCAGAACTGTTATGGAATTCCTGTGTAGTTTGTATGTTCCTTAAAGTTTGAGATGTGTGCATGTGTACACACACATGTACATCTACCATGATGCTTGTGTAGAGGTCAGAGGACAACTTTTGGGAGTCATTTTCCCTCTGCATTGAGGCTTGATCTCCCTTGTTCTGTGCTGCCCTGTGTGCTTGCATACTGCAGGCTGGCAGGCTTGTGAGCTTCTGGTTACTGTGTTGTCTCCGGGTGCTACGGGATTACAGATGTTTGCTACCACATCTGGCTTTTTTTGTGAGTCTTAGGGATTAGAACTGAAGTGGATGTTCTTGCATGGCAAACATCTTTATCCATGAACTATCTAGCTGGCCTTGTGGAATTTTTTGTTGTTGTTTTTGAGACAGGGTCACACTTTGTAGTATAGGCTGACCATAAATTGGTGATTCTTCTGTTTTAGCCTTCTGAGTGCTGGGATTTCTGATTTGTGCCACCGTGTCTGGAAAGTTTGAGGGATTTTGAAACCAATTTGGATAGTATACAGCCTGGGGGAGATTCTGATGTTTCCACTTCCATTTGTGACTGCACTCTTGTAACTCAGCTGGCCTTGAACTTTGCCTCCATCTCCCAATTATTGAGGTTCCAGGCATATACCACCATGGCCCAGTGACACTCCAAGACTTTTTGGTCTAAATACTTCATAGGTAGACATGTGTTTAATTTCAAGGACTGTCTTATTTTTAAGTACTGAAGGACCAAACCTCATAACTTATGTTAGCCAAGCACCCCACCACTGAGCCACACTGTTAGCCCTGTGATAGTTGGATTTTTTGGGGGGGCTGCCAACCAGCTCCCAAATAAAGACACAGAGACTTACTGTTAATTATGAATGCTCGACTTATTATTAATTATGAATGCTTGACTTTAGCTTAGGCTTGTCCCACTAGTTCTTTTAACTTAATTTAACCTATTTTTATTCATCTACAGTTTGCCTCAGGGCTTTTACTCTTTTATTCTATATGTCCTAGTTCCTTTCTTTCTCCACTTCTGGGTGGCTGGCCCACCAGGCATCTCCCTGGCATCTCTTTTTCTTTCTCCTCAAGCCTAAATTCCTCTTCCTACTTACTCTCCCTGCCCAGAATTCCTGCTTATACCACCTCCCTTGTAGAAGTTAGCTCGATTCGGGAAATAACCAGGCTAGCTGAAAGATAAAACAATTATATTTTTATTTATTATAAGGGGAAAACTCACAAAACAGGAATGAGAAGTCCAAGCTCAGCTGCACTGCGAGGGAATCACACAGAGAGAGAGGGCACCAGGGCCGTGAGATGTTTTTTCTCTGGGTCCCAGAAAGCCACACCCTAACTTGGTCCCTGCCCAAAGGCCAATTGTGCCAAGAAGAAAACAGACTCCGAGTGGAGTGTCTTTGGTGTTCAACATACTCTTGGGAATAGATTGGTGCTGTCAGGAGCAATTATGTCTCATGTCAACAGAACCCTAAATTATTTAAATGCCATGTTCTACAGATCCTTGAAGTGGTTGAAGATGACCTATCTAGGCAGAATACAATCTCTGTGTATCTAAAGGACCAATTAATCTGACTGTATGTATAACAAACATGAACAACTATTGACTGACCTCTAATATTTAATACCTGTATAACTTAAAGACTAAGACTTCATGTCAGAATATTAAATAATCTGTAAACAAATGTGCAGCAAATGAGGACAATGACCTCAAAATGTAAACAGTGTATAAGTATCTTGATCAGAGGTAAGAATAATATATAATGCAATATGAAAATGTATCCTAAAAGTTGTATCAGTATACAAAATGTCCTACACAGAGGTAGAAACATGCATGTATACAATCCTACAGAATAACTTTGCATAGGTGTACAAATATTGTAAACAGAAATAACAAATCCAATTGATTTATGGGTGATACAGAGTAAACCTGGGGCTTGTGCACTATGGAAACACTCCACCAGCTGAGTACATGCCTAGCCCAAAAGGTATTTTTTTCTTTCTTTCTCCCCCTCTTCAATGCTAGATATTAAAACTCAGGGTCTCACATGCTAGGAGAGTCCTCTAAGCTGCAATCCCAGCCTTATCAGTTCTTCCAGGTAGAGTTTCACTACTTCCATCTAGATTGACCTTGAAGTTGTGGCCCCCAAGCTCCAGAAGACCTGGGATTACCACTAAGTTCTGCTCAAGTGATGATCTTAAAGAGAAGGCGGTGGGAACTGGCTGCACTCCTCTAGTGATGAGGAAGCATGTTTTAGTGGGAGAGGTGTGCTGATACTGTCCTAGTTGCTATGCAAATTACAGGCAGCAGTCAGGCCATTGCTCCTGTGGAGTTTGCAATCTACTTGAAGTGATAAAGAGATAGGGTACAGGATGATCTATCTGTCCTAGAAACATCTTCAGAAACACTTGGCACTGGGCGTGGTGGCGCATGCCTTTAGTCCAGCACTTGGGAGGCAGGGGCAGGCAGTTCTCTGTGAGTTCAAGGACAGCCAGAGCAGAGCTGTTACACAAAGAAACCCTGTCTCAAAAAAAAAAAAAAAGAAACCCAAACACCCCCCCCCCAAAAAAAAGCAGAAGTACTTGGTAATGCAGTGTCAGGAGCTAGAATAGAGGTGAGGGGAGAATCCTTGACGTTTATGTTTTATTGGATAGTTATTATGGAGACTGATAGAATTTTAGGCAGAAAGGAACATTGAAGTGTTTGAATTTACTTGGAATTTTTTTATTATACATACATACACTAAAGGCTTATTTTTATATGTATGGGTGTTTTGCCTGCATGTATGTTTGTGCATGTGTGCAGTGCTCATGGAAACTCTAAGAGGAAATTAGATCCTCTAAAACTGAAGTTTCAGATGATTGTGAGCCATTATGTAAGTACAGAGAACTGAACCCAGGTCCTCTGCAACAAGCGCACTCAATTACTGCGTCATCTCTCCAGCCCCAACTGCATCATCTGTAGTAATGAGGAGCTGGCCGCGTTTCCAGTGCCTGACTAGCTTAACCCCCTGAAATAATTACACAGAAACTCTATTCATTTAAATTACTGCCTGGCCCATTATCTCCAGCCCCTTATTGGCTAACTCTCACATATTATTTTAACCCATCTCCATTAGTGTGTATCGCCACTTGACTGTGGTTTACCCGCATGAGTCTAACCAGCGTCCATCTCGGGCAGGAGAAACATGGCGGCTGCCACACTACCTTCTTCCCAGCATTCCGTTCTCTTTTCCCCGCCTATCTAAGTCCTGCCCTATCAAAAGGCCAAAGCAGTTTATTTATTCAATCAATGAAAGCAACACATAGAAAGAAGGACCTCCTACACCATCTCTACAGCCCCAGTAAAAAAAAGTTTTTAGAAAGAAAAACACGGAAGTGTATGCTGTGCTTTGGTGTGTGTGTGTGTGTGTGTGCAGCTCTGGCTGTCATGTATTAAAGGTGTGCGCCACCACTGCTCAGTTTATGTACTGTGCTTTTTAAAGCTGTCTGAATCAGGAGCACTAGTGTTGGAGGGGATGTAAGAATGGATTGATGTTTATCTCTGTTTAGTAATAAAATAATTAACACTGGGATCTGTTTTAAGGCATTGTTTGTTCTGATGATTAATTTGCTTTGTTGATTCAATTAGATCAATTAATTAGTTGTTTTGCTTCCTGTAAAAGGAAGTAGGAACTAAGAACCCTAGGAATGGATTCTTTATTATCTTCATAAGCAAGAAATGTGAATTCTTTGTAATCCTAACAAGATCCAGTAGTTACAAACACAAAAATAGGATCTGACTCTCTGGCCCTGCTGCTCTTCCTTATCAGCCCATAGAGGAACATCTCTTTAGACAGGCTGCCTTATCATAGGACTTAGAGATGATGACTGGAAAGGCTGACATTTAAAAAAGTTGTTTTCTCTGTGTGCGTCTGGCTGCCTGCCACAGGTGCAGTGCCTCTGGAGGCTTGGAGAGGAGTCAGATGCCCTGGAGCAGGAGTTACAGGTGGCACCTGTGGTCTGAAATGGGTGCTGGGAGCTGAACTGGGGTCCTCTGGTAGAGTAGAAAGTGCTCTTAGCCACTGAGCTCTCCAGACGCAGGGCTAACTTTTAAAATCAAAATGATTGCTAATCACACACTCTCCTTCTTCTTTCCTTCCTTCTTTTTTGTTGGTTTGCTTTTTTAGACAAGGTTTCTTTTTGTAGCCCTGGCTGACTTGGAATTTTGCTCTGTAGAGCAGACTTTCCTTGAACTCAGAGAGATCCGCCTGTCGCTACCTCTGAGTGAGCAATTTCTTTCTTTTTTTTTTTTTGGGTGGGGGGGAGTTTCGAGACAGGGTTTCTCTGTAGCTTTGGAGCCTGTCCTGGAACTAGCTCTTGTAGACCAGGCTGGACTCGCACTCACAGAGATCCGCCTCCCTCTACCTCCCAAGTGCTGGGATTAAAGGCGTGCGCCCCCACTACCTGGCTTGAGTGAGCAATTTCAAATTGCTAATTTCTTAATTTTTTTCTCGGGTGGACCCATTGTTTTGACCTCTCTGGAGCATTTTCCCCATTAGAATTTGCAGACAGGTAACATTGTCACTGTTGTTCTGGAGTTAGATGGTCTGGACATTCATGTCTTGGGAGTCAATTGGTATCAGTCTGCCTGCTGTTCAGCTTCTTGTTCCTAGGGGACATGCCATACACTTTACAGATTTGGTCACTTTTTAGGTCTTTTCAGTAACCCCATGCATTGCATGGTGTCTCCCATTTTAGAGATGAGAGCTGAGACTTGGGTTACATGAACTACTGGGGCCACACAAATCACCCCAGAGCCAGGAGTTGGGGCTCCTGGGTGCCATCCTAGGATGGGCTGTTTATTTCTGTTAGATGATGATGGCAAAGAAAAAAGGCTGTTAGTTTTAAGTTCCACCCAATTCTGCAAACATTTTGAGCACACTGTGAAACTGTCTGCAAGGGCCATCTGGGACACAGTTGTTAGTCTATAGAGGCATCCAGCTAGCTCTCAAATAAGTATACTGCCATTGGTATTCAGTCACAGTGTGGCAAGAGAAGGAAGACTTCAGACTGGGAGACTCAGTGCCAGGGAGTGTACGTTTGTGGGGGTGTTTCTGAGCTGGGTCTTGGTAGATGAATGGGGCGCGGAAGAAACTAAAGGGTAGGACCATTCATTCCAGGTAGAGATTGTGGAAGGCCGGGTGCAGAGATTAGCATGTGCTGTGTGTTATGTGGAAGATGGGAGGGTGAGGAGAGTTAGGCAGGCTGCAGCCTGCCTCAGAAAGCCCTAAGAGCTAAGTCAAAGAGCTTGAGTTGTGTTGAGGTACAGATGGAGGGCTCTCTACTTAGACTGCGTGAGGCCCAGCAGTTCTCTCTGCAGTACTCCGAAGGGCTTCGGCACAGGGTGGGTAGAGGAGCTGCTTGCTTTAAGGGAAGTCCTAGCCACCACCACTCTTGCTCTTGTTACTTTGCCCTGGTTTTCCTTGTGCCTAGCACATCCTGGGCGCTGAACAGAGGGAGAATAGCTCTCCCCACCCCAGCCCCTTCCACACACTCTGAGCACGCAGAAGGTAAGCAGCCAGTCCTCGCTGCATAAACCGCCTTGATCCACCCTCATTTAACTGGCAGGCTCACTCTCAGTTGCCTGGCTGATTCACCCAGTTAGCTTTGATCTTTAGAATTATTTAATAATCTAGGGCTAGAGAGAGCACTTAGTGTTCAAGAGCACTTGCTGTTCAAGATAATCCAAGGCCAGTTCCCAACATTCACTTTGGAAGTTCACAACCTCCTGTAACTCCACCTACAGGGAAATCTAAAACCTCTGGCGCCTTCACCAATGTACGTGTACACACACAATTAAAAACAGTAAAAATAAACCAGGCGTGCTACTGCACGCCTTTAATCCCAGCACTTGGGAAGGAGAGGCAGGCAGATCTCTCTGAATTCAAGGCCAATCTGGTCTACATAGCAAGTTCCAGGGCAGTCAGGGTACGTAGAGAAACCCTGTAGCAAAGTGGAGGCGGGGAAGCTGTGTGTGGTAGCGCACGCCTTTAATCCCGGCCCTTGGAAGGCAGAGGCAGGTGGATTTCTTAGTTCAAGGTTAGCCTTGCCTCCAGAGTGAATTCCAGCACAGCCAGGGCTACACAGAGAAACCCTGCCTCAAAAACAAACAAAAAAACAAAGTGGGGGGCATTTGCTGGAGAGATGGCTCAGCAGTTAAGAGCACTGGCTGCTCTTCAGAGGACTTGGTTTCAATTCTCAGTGTCCATATGGCAGCTCACAACCATTTGTAATTCCAGTTCCCGGGAATATGACACTCTCAAACAGATATATACATACAGGCAAATCACAAATGCACATAAAATAAAAATAAATAAATCATTAAAAATGCTTTTAAAATTATACATTTTATTTTGCACATGTATTAAGTCATCTTTTTAGCCCTTTAAAAATTATTTAATCTTCCTTGAATGTTTATTTTTGATCCAAGGCAGAGGCAGTTAGTTCTCTTGGATGACCATGACCTCTGTTTCTAAAACCATACATTTCCAATTAAGCCAGACTTTTATCTCACTCACAAGATATCTGGGTGCCTAGCTGCCTAGCTTTCCTGCCTGAGTACTCCCTGCAAGCGCCTTCTCACCTTTAGGTCTTTGCTTTCTCAGCAGTAAAAGGAAGATAGACTACGTGAGTACCGAAACTCCTTCATGCGCTGCCATTCTCAGAGTCAACAAGTGCCACATTACTGTGACCTCTAGAGAGCCACGTGTTGCTCCAAGCAGTTTGGCTATGTAAAAAGATGAAGTATGTGAGCCTTCAGTTTGTTGGTTGACAGCTTGGTCAGTATAACCCTGCTGATTATAAAGTCTAGGGCAGCCACAGGCCGTTTTGTAAAAGGTGCTGAGGTTTTTCCATTTTGATTTCCTAGTTTAGAGGCTGGAGCTAGATAATGACTTTCAGCTGCTTCCCTGAGCCTGGATCCAGGCAACAGCACAGATTCAGGAGGGCATTTCTCCTGGCTCCCAAGCTTTCTTGGGATCCATAACAGGCTAGCCATTTGGTGAATCAAACACAGATTTCTTTTTGTTCTGAGCAGCCTCAGGTTTTACTGAACAAAAATCTTAATAGTGACCAGTTAAGCCCTAGGGATACATCCCTTGGCAGGATTTTACTTCCTGGTGACCCACCTGTGAAGTCGTCAGGCGTAGAGGACTTGTCTCCTGTGTAAGGATAATGGAGAAAGGGACCAGTTGTTAAGAGTTGCCCTACCTTGACTGTTTTTAATTAAATATACTCTACTGTTGGGCGGTGATTGAGACCCACCCTATCTCTTCTGGGATGCTGGGGGTGTCAGGAAAAGCAACAGACTTTTCTCCAAAGACCTCAGTGTTCAGTGTAAGCCTCTTAATATGGAAAACATTTACCCTCTGCTTCTAAATTAGGACCTTTAAACCTCAAGTCCCAGTAGTGCCCATCCTAGTGGCTTGCTCCTTTACATTGACTTGCACAGTACATTGTTGTCTCCTAAGAAACTTTGGAAAGCCAGAGAACTCGGTGGCTCATTTTGTCACATAGGAGGGTGTCCCAGGCCCAAAGAGGCTAGGTGACTTGTTAACAGTGACACAGCTCACTGCAGACAGAACAGGAATGGAGCCCGTGCTGTCTGTCTCCGTGTTCCAATGAGTTCTCCTGTCGTGATGCTTTCTGACAGACAGACTATCACTGTGGCTCAGTGTTGCCAATCCTGCCAGGATGGTTTTGAAAATAACGTTGCCATGCAGAAAGCCAGCATGGAAGAAATGGAATGAACAGTTGCTATTCTGGGGTTTGTTTTCTTTGGAGTTCTAAGTGGCTGTAGGTGGTTTGGCCGGCTGGCACAGCCTGGGTGGAGATCACAAATCCCAGGGCTGCTGCTGCTGCATTTCTGCTGGTGACAAGACTAAGAAGACATTAGCTTTCACTCTGAGCAGTTCCTCCTGTAAGGATCAGACTAATTCTCCCTTTCAACCCACGTAGGATTTGGGAGGATTTAGAGACCTCAGGAAAAGTTGGCATAGCAGTGTATAGGGGTTCCTTTTTTAATTTTTTAAAATGATTTGCTTATTTTTATTTCATGTACATTGGTATTTTGCCTGCATGGATGTCTGTATGAGGGTCCCAGATCCCCTTCCCTCGGAACTGGAGTTACAGACAGTTGTGAGCCGCCATGTGGGTGCTGGGAATTGAAACCAGGTCCTCTGGAAGATCAGCCAGTGCTCTTAACAGCTGAGCCATCTCTCCAGCTCTGACTCTGTGTGTGTGCACGCACACTACTTGAAATGTATGTAAAGCAGATGAGTCTGAAGAGTATAGCTTAATTAGTCTTTACCAATATATAACTGTGTAAACTCCCTTCTTTCTTTAAGCTATCTAAAGTGTGTCACACACACACACACACACACACACACACACACACACACACACACACACACACACACACACACTGTGTGCCAAGTGCATGTAGTGCCTGTGGAGGTCAAAAGAGGGCTTTGATTCACAGGAGTCAGTGCTTGTAATGGCTGAGCCATTTCTTCATCTTCCCAGCTGGTTTTTTGTACTCTCATGCTCTTTGGAGAGGTGCAGATTCTGCCTCAGAGCTGTGCCTTCCTCCCTGGGAGGTGGACAGTCACAGAAACAAGCAGTCCCTCTTCCTCTTTGGCCCCAGACTCCCAGAAGCTGACTTCTTTGAGTCTGCAGGGTGTACGACTACACATCTGATATGGTTTTGGCTTGAATACCTCTGCTTTCTTCCATTGGATAGTTTAAAACATGAGACTTTCTTTTTCTTAAGTGAAAACAGACCTAAGAGCAAGTTTTCCGATCCATCTTCTTGAGTACAGTGGAAGTTTTAACTGTTGGCAGGGTGTATGGCTCTCTGGTTGGTGGGTGTGTGGAATGGCATGTCCAAATTAGGTTCCTAGGTCCCACTTTTATGAAGGTTCCTAAGGTGGAGTCAGTGTGGAGAGGCAACACCCTGGGATGTCCCAGCACCCTAGGATGTCTAAATGCTGCAGCCTTATCATGCACATGTGTAGACGGTAGATAGGGAAGAAGACAGGCCATGACTCAGTCTGGCTGAGTGTTGCTCAGATAGATTCTAATGAGTCCCTGCCTCTTAGAAATAAAAATGACCAGGGGTTATCTGAGTTTATCCCCATTTTACAGATAAGAGAATGAAGACTTGTGGCCAGAGCCGGATGTTGAGTCATGGATGGAAGAGGGTGGTAGCGAGAAGGGGGTGGATGGTATGGCAGGAGTTTGGAGCCAGGAATAGCCAAGGGCTAAGGATGGTAGCGCAGGCAAGGAAGGTACTAACTGTCAGTTATCTGAGGGGCAGGCCCAGGGAGCCATGGATATACCATGCCAGATTAAAGATTGTGAATGGCTGGAGGATTTCCATGGCTCACCTTCTAGTATTAGTTAGCTCTGACTGCCCAGAATACTGTATACCAGGTAGCTTAGCAGAAAAGAGGCTTTCCCACAGTTATGAGATTGGAAGTCCAAGATGAGGGCGCTGGGCAGTGGTCTTCTTCTTGGCTTGTTAATGGCCTCTCTGTCCTCACATGGCTTTTCCTTTGCCATTGCCCATACCTGGTGTGTGTGTGGTGGTGGGGCAGGGGGTAGAGAGCTGGAGTAGCATGGGGAGGGGAAGTCTTGACAGCTAGCCAATTCTCCAGCCTCCCTAATTACCTCTTAAAGGCCCCATCTCCAAATACTGGCACATCAGAGGTTAAGGCTTCAGCCTGTGAGTGGGGAGACACATCAGCCCATAACACTTGTTTTTTATTTCTGATCGACTACTTTGATCTTGGGAGGTGGGGTGTTTTCCTCTTGCAGGCAGCCTGCTTTCTTTTTTTCTTTTTTGGTGTGCATGTGTGCATGTGTGTGGAGTTCATGTTTTCATCTGTGGCCATGTGGAGGTCTGTGGTTGACAGTGACTGTCTTCCTGAATCACTTTCCAGCTTATATTTTGAGGCAGCGCGTCTTCGCTGAAGCTGGAAATCGGAAATCACTGTTTGGCTAATCCTGGCTAGTCAGCTCACTCTGGGAGTTCCTTTTCCACT
Source organism: Ondatra zibethicus (assembly GCA_004026605.1). Taxonomy (NCBI): domain Eukaryota; kingdom Metazoa; phylum Chordata; class Mammalia; order Rodentia; family Cricetidae; genus Ondatra; species Ondatra zibethicus. Next base: position 56,007 of record PVIU01008661.1, on the reverse strand, counting down.
TCCCTCTGGGACCACGAGTGTGTTGGCACCCTCATCTGCCTTTTTACATTGGTTCTGCGGATCTAATTCCTGTCTTCATGCTGTGCCAAGTGCTTCACCCACTGCAATCACCCCAATACCTCGCTCTCCTTTTAAATATCTCTAGTCTGTCCTTTAAATCTTTTGTTTTTGTTTTGTTCTCTGTTTGTTTGGTTGAGGCAGGGTTTCTTTGTAACAGTCCTGGCTGTTCTGGAGCTCACAGAGATCTGCCTGCCTCTGCCTCCCAAGGGCTGGGATTAAAGGCGTGCGCCACCACTGCCTCTCCTTTAATCTTTTAGCAATTATATTTATTTTATGTATGTATGTACATATGTACACAGGCACATGCCATAGTAGTACAATGTAGAGGTCAGAGGACAGCTTAGGAGTCAGTTCTGTCTGGTCCTGTAGATGGAACTCAGGCTATTAGTCTTTATTTACTATCTCATGTCCTGCCTCTTGTTTACAGCTCAGGCTGACTTGAACTCACTGTATAACTGGGGATGTCCCTGAATCTGTGATTGTCCCACCTGTACCTTCTGAGATTATACCCATATTGCTGGGATTACAGGTATGCGTTACAACACTCAATGAATGTGATTCAGAAGCTAGAACCCAGTACTCCATGTGTGTTAAACGAGCATTCTGTCATCTAAACTATATCCTCACACTCTTTTCTTGTCTTACCTAGCTCAGGCTGATCTAGAATCCATGGTAATCCGCCCATCTTTGCCTCCTCCTGCTGCTAAAATTGTAGGGTAACACATTGTTCTCAATCAGGAATCCTTCCTGACCACTTTCTGCTCTGCATTCTTTTTATGCTTCCAGTCTATGATCAAGCTCTGCTGTGACTTGCTGAAGGGAGCAGAGATTATTTTCATCCAGTATTTCAATTTCTGATAATTCTGTGAAGTTTGGAGTTTGTCCTCCAGTTTGTTATTCTCGTGTACGTGGCACGTCTTGTCTGCTGTGTTCCCAGGGAAGATGGGTGATAGGCTCATGACCAGCCTGTTGTTGGATTCAGTGCTGGAGATTGACCTTGGGGCTTTGCAGATGCTGGCCAAGTGCTTTCCAGCCTCAACCTTAGAATGTAGCTAACAATGAACAGGAACTTCTCATCCTCTTGCCTCTAGGCTAGGATTATAAGCGTGTGCCACCATGACTGAGTTTTGCAGTGCTGGGAATGGAACCCAGAGCTTTGCAAATGCTGGGCAAATACTCTTGTCACCTGAGCTGCATCACCAGTGCAGCTGTTCTGTGTTTTAATTGTGGTAAAATGTATATAACACAAAAATTACCGTTTTAATGATTAGTACATGTACAGCCTTGTGATATTAAGTACACTAATACTGTTAAACTGCTCTGTGTTTACTCTTTTTAATTTTTTTATGTGCCTGCATGTATATTTGTGTGAGGGTGTCAGATCCTCTAGAACTGAAGTTACAGACAGCTGTGAGCTGCCTTGTGGGTGCCGGGGATTGAACCTGGATCCTTTGGAAGAGCAGTCCGTGCTATTATCTCTCCAGCCCCTGTGTTTACTCTTAGTAAACCTGTTCTTATATTTGGTTCCTTCCTGCCATTAAGATGAGCTGTTTCTCAAAACGGACCTGATAGTGGAGGGCCCTGGAGTCAGAGGAACTCAGCTGGAATTAGGCTTCATCACTTGCTGCTGCATGCAGTTGTTTTGATTTTCTGTTGAGACAGGGGTTGAGTACCTCAGGCAGACTTGGAACTCCCTGAGGATGGCCTTGATCACCTCCTGAGAACTGGGATTGCGAGCAGAGCAGCAGCCTCGAGCCTGCTGTGCTTTAGTTAGAGGTGTTGGCATTAGTTATGCTGCAGCAAAGGGCTTTATTGGCTCACAGGACTGTGGGAAAGGGCAGGGTGGGTCTGGACTCCGCTCTGCCAGTCACCTCCATTCTCTTGGCTCCCTCCTCCAAGCGTAGTCATGGCAGCTGGCCAGTATGGTTTATAGTTTTCTTCCTGGAAGAAAAATTCCTCCTACCTCCTTTTCTCTCCCATCGGAGTTAGAAAACTCACTGAAGAGGATTTTGATTGGCTCCTGGGGTCATGTGTTCACGAGGAGCCAATCACTACAAACCAGAGCATGTCAAATCTGTGCATAACAAGCCTACCCCACCCTGTGATAGGGAAGCAGTCTGTTTGCCAAGGCTCGGGCATAAAGGGATCGTCCTTAGGAAAACAGTTGTCCACCTCATCTCTTCTGTTTCCCGATCTGGCCTGTTGCCTGTTCAGGTGTTCTTTCCTAGCCCAAGCAGGGCTTGTAGGGGAGGCAGGAGACCTGGGTTCTGCTCCTAGGCCCACTTGTTCACTCGCTACCTATCAGGGTCTGCTGAACACCCTGCCCAGGCCTTGAACTTCCTGTGCAAAAATGTTTGTCTCCGATCTCTTGCTGTGTCCCAGGGATCCTGAGAAATTGGGATGCATTCTAGTTAGCTGCATGCAGAGTAAAGGGAGACATGCATCAGGGTTCCAGGACTGAGGCTCTCTGCCCTGTTTTTGTATGGGCCAAGCAAAGGCCTCCTTTTCCCAGAAGAGAGCCCTTTTTGCCCTGTTTCCCTGCTCCCGTTTGGACAGGGGAATGATGCGGCTCTGCAGCCCTCTCCCTGTGGCTGACTGACTTGGGAATGCTGGTCTGCTTTGGTCTCTTGCCGCCATTTCTGACAGTTGCACACACTGGGAGCACTTTCTGCTGACATTCCTCCTTCCTTACTTCCACATAAATGTTCCCAGCCCCCAGCTCTCTGTTGTCACCTCAGTTGCCAGGGCACTCGTGCTTGCTCAGGCAGAAGGGGGCTTTTGTTGGCATGGATTCAATTGGAAGCAGAAGAAGAAAAGCCAGTTGGAAAAGAAACTGCATCCCAGCCTGGGAACGGAAACCAAGCGCAGGCAGTTTCTTTCTGTCTCAGCCTAGGCTGGTCATCCAGGCTAAGGGCGTCTAGCCCAGGGCCTGACTGGTAGGGGAAGAGAGTGGCGTGCTTTCTTCTCTGGGCAGGACTGGCCACACAGCCCAGCCCAGAGCAGAGGTTGTGCTTAGGAAGTATTTGCAGCCTTCAGCGCACTGCCATTCCCTCTGGAAGACATTGGCTGTCACTTTTTTTTGTGTTTTTTTCTGTTTAGAAAGTTGTATAAATGGTAACAACTTGGGAAGTACCTTGCTTGGCTACCCACTCTGTTTCCCCCGAGATTCCCAGGTATAAGACCTAGAGGTGGGTTCTGAGATACCTACAAGCCTGTGCATTGTGATATACGTACCCAGAAATGGATCCTGTGCTCTTAGCTTTGTTTGTTTATGTGTTGTAGTCCTAGTAGTCAGAGGGCAGGATGATCACAAATCCCAGCCCAGCCTGGCCTTCATAGTAAGGCTATGTTCAAACAGAACTAAACAAAAAATTGCCATAACTCCCTGGGTCACATCTCCATTAAATAGATTTAGAAAATATGAATTTAAATGTCAGGTGTTGTTTTGAATTGAGAAGCCCACAGTCCTACAGAAAGATGCTTTTCCCCTCAAGACCCATCTTGTCTTCTCTGAGTCACTGGTCTGAGAAATGTTAGTCATCTACTCACCTGGCTCCCCATCTAGCCCCCGGGTTCCCTCCCCTTTCCTCCCTGCTGTGTGTTCAGACAGGTGGGGCGATACAGGCCCATGGAGTCATCCTCCGTGTGTCTCAGGTTCAAGCAATCCCTTCTCTCCAACCCCTCCCCACTGAGTCCCCAGTTCCCGCTTCCCACCCCGCACAGCAGTGGTCCCTCTGCACTGTAATCTGTTTCTGTCACTGTCCTGTTTTGAATCTTTCGGTAGCTTCCCATTAACCCTGGATAAAGTCCCCCAGCAGCTCCTTAACAAACTTGCTCTGTAGACCAGGCTGGCCTCAGACTCACAGAGATCTGTCTGCCTCTGCCTCCTCAGTACTGGGATTAAAGGTGTGCGCCATCACCGCCCAGTTTTAATTTTAGTTTTTTAAAAATTGCAGTCTAGCTGGGCAGTAGTGGCACATGCCTTTAATCCCAGCACTCAGGAGGCAGAGGCAGCCAGATCTCTGTGAGTTCGAGGCCAGCCTGGTCTACAGAGATAGTTCCAGGACAGGCACCAAAGCTACAGAGAAACCCTGTCTCGAATCCCCCCCCCCATTGCATTCTGTTTATCTATTGTGTGTGTGTAAGTCAGAGGACAAATTGTGGCTCAATTCCTTCTTTTCACAGTGTGGGTCCTGGGGATAGATCTTAGGGTGTTGAACTGGCAGTAGGCACCGCTACACACTACTACATCTCTCCCATGTACATTTGTGTGTGTGTGTGTTGCTTTTTGAGATAGGTCTCTCATACAGCCCTGGTTGTCATAGAACTCATTATGTAGACCAGGCTAGCCAAGAACTCAGAGAGATCTGCCATTCTCTGCCTCCTGAGTGCTGGGATTACACGCTTCCTATGTATGCTTTAAACTCTATTATCTTGTTGTTGTTCATCAAGATTTAAATAACTAAAGGCCATACATGATTACCTATGCATTTGTCCTTTGTGATGCTTTTCTTTGTATACCTTTCTGTTTTCATGTGCTGACTCAGAGGGTATGTGTGACGAGGAATTTTTTTTTTTTAAGTTTTTCTGTATCTGATGAACTCTTTATTTTACTCTTGTTTTGAGAAATTTTGCTGTGGGACTTTTTTCTTTCCTTTTTTTCTTTTTTTTGTTCGTTTTATTTTAAGAGTTTGGCTGTGTAGGCAGACTGGCCTGAGATAGAAACCTCACCACCTTAGCTTCCTAAGGCCTGGGTTACAATTATGCCCCACAATGCACAGCTGGTTCTGGTACTTCAGTTTTTTTTATTAAAATTATTATGAGTGTGTGTGTGTGCATGCAAATGTACATGTGTGTACTGTATGTTTGTGAGTGCTGGTGCCCACCTGGTACAGTGCACATGTGGAGATGAGAGGACATTTTCCAGGTGTTTTCTCTTCTCTCCCTTGTAGGTTCCCGGGATACTTCTGTTACTTTAAAAACACTGCCCCAGTGAACTGTGGGTAGAGCCCATTGGTGGAGCTCCAGCACTACAAAAAATGAAATTGTTGTTCCATTGGCATCTTTTTGTTCTTCTTAAGACAGGTGTCTTGTAGCCCAAGCAGTCTTGGACTCCCATACATAGTTGAGGATGATCTTGAATTAATTTCTTTCTTTCTTTCTTTCTTTCTTTCTTTCTTTCTTTCTTTCTTTCTTTCTTTCTTTCTTTCTTTTTATGAATATCAATATTTATTTTTATTTATTTGGCTTTTTAAAAATATTCTTTTATTTTTCATTCAAAAAATTTACACTTCCTCCCCTTCTCCCAGTCCCCTCCCACTCCCCCACTAACCCTCCTCCCTCCCCCTGCTTCCTTAAGAGGGGGCAGGGTACCTTGCCCTGTGGGAAGCCCAAGGCCCTCCCCCCTCCATCCTGGCCTAGGAAGGTGTGCATCCATGTAGACTAGATTCCCAAAAAGCTAATACATGCAGAAGAGATAGGTCCCAGTGCCATTATCATTGGCTTCTCAGTCAGCCCTCATTGACAGCCACATTCAGAGATTCTGGTTTGATCATATGCTCATTCAGTCCTGGTCCAGCTGGATTTGGTGAGCTCCCATTAGATCAGGCACACTGTCTCGGTTGGTGGACCAGCCTCTTCCGTCCCGATTTCCTTGCTCATCTTCTCCTACCTTCTGCTCTTCGACTGGACCTTGGGAGCTCAGTCCATTGCTCTGATGTGAATGTGGGTCTCTGTCTCTATCTCCATCCATCAGACGAAATTTCTATGGTGATGATCAAGATATTCATCAATGTGACTATGGGACAAGGCTAGATAAGGCACCTTCTCCTCTGCTGCCCAAGTACCTAGCTGGGGACACCCCCGTGGACACCTGTGATCCCCTCTAGAGCCAAGACTCTTGCCAATCCTAAAATGACTCCCTTAATGTAGATATCTTATTCCCTTCTCCAATATCCACCCTTCCTCCATTTCCACCCTCTCACTCCCCCAAGCTCTCCCCAGTGCATCCCTTCTCCCTCCCTCTCTCCCTTTCACCCCACCCCCACCCCTACCTACACCCCATCCCAATTCCTGTGCCTCCACCTTTTGCCCAGTGATCTTGTTTGCTTCCAATTTCCAGGAGGATCTACATATGTTTTTCTTTGGGTTCACCTTGCTATTTTGCTTCTCTAGGCTTGTGAGCTATAAGCTTAATGTTCTTTGTTTATGGCTAGGGTCCACTAATGAGTGAGTACATACCATAATCATCTTTTTGGGGTTGGGATATCTCACTAAAGATAGTGTTTTCTATTTCCATCCATTTGCATGCAAATTTAAGGATGTCATTGTTTTTTACTGCTGAGTAGTATTCTAATATGTATATATTCCACACTTTCTTGATCCATTCTTCCATTGAGGGGCACCTAGGTTGTTTCCAGGTTCTGGCTATTACAAATAATGCTGCTATGAACATAGTTGCACAAATGCTTTTGTAGTATGATTGGGCATCTCTTGGGTATATTCCCAAGAGTGGTATTGCTGGATCCTGAGGTAGGTTGATTCCCAATTTCCTGAG
>PVIU01008661.1:0-49291 GCA_004026605.1 Ondatra zibethicus | reverse complement strand
TTCCAGCATAGGCTATCATTGATGTTTTTGATTTTAGCCATTCAATCCACAAACCTATGAACACCTCATATTTGACAAAGAAGCTAAAAAAGTATACAATGGAAGAGTGAAAGCATCTTTAACAAATGGTGCTGGCATAACTGGATGTCAACCTGTAGGAAAATGAAAATAGATCCTTATCTATCTCCATGCACAAAACTCAAATCCAAATGGATTAAAGACCTCAATATTAATCCAACCACACTTAACCTGATAGAAGAGAAAGTGGAAAGTAGCTTGCAATACATGGGCACAGGAGACCACTTCCTATGTATAACCCAGTGGCACAGACAATAAGAGCAACAATGAATAAATGGGACCCCCTGAAGCTGAGAAGCTTCTGTAAAGCAAAGGACACTGTCATTAAGACAAAAAGGCAACCTACCGAATGGGAGAAGATCTTCACTAACCCCACATCAGACAAAGGTCTGATCTCCAAAATATACAAAGAACTCAAGAAACTAGGCATTAAAATGCTAAATTACCCAATTAAAAAATGGGGTAATGATCTGAACAGAGAATTCTCAACAGAAGTTCGAATGGCCAAAAGATACTAAAGGTCATGTTCAACTTCCTTAGCTATCAGGGAAATGCAAATCAAAACAACTTCGAATTTCTTTCTTTCTTTTTTTTTTTTAAGATTTATTTATTATGTATACAACATTCTGCCTCCATGTATGCCCACACGCTAGAAGAGGGCACCAGATTTCATTAAAGATGGTTGTGAGCCACCATGTGGTTGCTGGGAATCGAACTCAGGACCTCTGGAAGAGCAGCAGTGCTCTTAACCACTGAGCCATCTCTCCAGCCCTGAATTTCTTTCTTTAAAAAAATTTTATTTCACATCTGTCCTTCTGAAAAAAAAATTTATTATAAGTCAGGCAGTAATCCCAGCACTCAGGAGGCAGAGACAGGTGGAGCTCTGTGAGTTTGAGGTCAGCCTGGTCTACAGAGTGAGTTTCAGGACAGGCTCCAAAGCTACAAAGAAACCCTGTCTCAACAAAACCAAAAAAAAAAAAAAAAAAAAAAAAAAAAGCATTTTTTATGTGCAGATATTCCATGGAAATCAGAGAACTTGTAGAAGAAGACTCTCTGTATACTCCATCAAACTCAGGTTATCAGGCTTGGTGGCAAGTTCCCACGTCCCGCTGAGCCATCTCTCCAGCCCTGACCTTGAACTTCTGGTCCTTTTGCCTCTACATCCTGAATGCTGGGATCACAGGCATGTGCCACTGTACATAGTTTATGTCTGATGGTTGGACCCAGGCATTGGAAAAGGTTTCTGTCCTGCCCTGTCCTGCTGCCGTTCAGTCCCAAAGAAACACACAGAGGTCTACATTAGTTATAAACTGGATGCCCTATTAGCTCAAGCTTCTTATTAACTTCTATAACTTATATTAGCCCATAATTCTTGTCTGTGTTAGCCATGTGGCTTGGTACCTTTTATCAGTGAGGCAGTCTCATCTTGTGTCCTTTGTGTTTTGATGATGACTGCAGACTCAGCCTTTCCTCCTCCCAGATTTATCCTGTTCTGGTCGTCCTGCCTATACTCCCTGCCTGGCTAGTGGCCAATCAGCGTTTTATTAAAATACAAGTGACAAATCTTTACAAAGTACAAGACCATTGTCCCACAGCACCCAGGGTTTCGTGTATACTGGACAAGCACATTTACCAGCTTAGCAGCCCCTGTGTGGTTACTGAGTCAGGGTCTCATTCTGTAGCTGAGGCTGGCCTCAGCCTCCAGTGCTGAGATTATAGAGTGGGCAGCTATGCCTGGCCCATGTCTTCTCGTTAGTATTGTTCTCTGTGAGGAATCTGTCATGGTTAGTATTTTCCTTCTAGCTGCTTTGAGGATTTTCTTTTTATCTCTCTTCTGAGCACTTTTGTTGTGTTCTGAGATAGAGGTGTGTGTCTGTGTCTATCTGTCTTAGGGGTTCATTGTACTTAGGTCATTATTTTTTGAAAAGTTTTTTCACCTAATACCAGGTTTGTTTCTTTTGGTTAATTTGTGCTGTTGTATTCATATTTGCCAGTCTCTCCCCTGCAGTATGAATCCTCAGTTAGTCCTCTGTAATTTAAATCTCTAGTAGCTCAGTTTGGTTTAAAAAAAAAATCTCCCGTCACCGTAATATTTTGAATATAGAGCATACTTAAACCTGTTTTTTTGTTTTTTGGTTGGTTGTTGAGACTGGGTCTTGCTGTGTACCCTTGGTTGCAGGCCTGGTTCTTGTGATATAGCCCAATCTTCTTAAAACTTGAAACAATTCTCCTGTCTCAGCCTTCCAAGTGCTAGGATTACAGGTACTCCCAGTTTGTAACAGTTCTAAATTGTCTTAGTGTCCTGGCTGGGGCTGTGGATATTACTCAGTTGTCAAAGTGAGTTCGAGACTAACCTGGTCTACAAAGCTAGTTCCAGGACAGCCAGGACTACACATAGAAACCCAGTCTCGAAAAAACAAAACGAAAATTCCCACAGTGGGTGTATGTATGGCTGGACTTGGAGTTCAAGGTAGTCAGTCATTGGCTACTTAAGGACCTCTTAAACTTAAGAAGAAATGACTGGGGTTGGAGGTATAGCCTGGTGCTAAAACTTGTATTTCTGTATGCGGTATTAGGTTCAGTTACCAGCATGGGGGGGGACAAAGAAAGAGATGGCTGTGGGGCAGGGGAGCTGGGCTTGAGTACCCTTGAGCAGCAGCGAAGTTTAGAGAGGGTGGCAATATTAGAAGTGTAAGGAGATGGCAGGAGGGTTCTGACCTCACTTCTTCCCTAGTGACTATGTGGCCAGCATTTAATCTGGGTGCTGACTTCCTCTGCCCAGCTGGAATAGCTGAGTTCAGAGGCCAGCAAGAGTCTCTCTCTGATCTTTCTGACACAAGTTGTGAAACCAGTCAAGAAGAGAGAGGCTGCTAAGACGACACACAGAATAAATGTGATTATGTGACATACTCAGGAAGTGGCATGTGTGGGTGTTAATTACATTTCAGGAGATACACATCCATCAGGAGAGTTTTACCTTTGTGTTTTAGTCTGTTAGTGGAAATCTCAAAATTCTGTGAGCTCCTATATTGTTTAAGTTGGAGGAAGACTAAAGGGAAAATACCTGTTCCTATTCCCATGCTTTTCCTGGGGAGGCCGAGGCCATGAGATGTGAGAGGGTCTGTCTTGTGACATAATTTGATGATGATCTAGTCGGAACTAGATTTCATATAGAGAACCACAAGGTGTATATTGCAGGTGCTGTCAGGACCCAAGTGTCTCTCAGAAAGTAGAGAGAATCCTGTCTGTTCAGAACACCACAGCTAGGTTCTGTCTGTTGTCTTTAATGCTGTGGCTTTAAGCAAGGTGCTGAGCTTGTTTTCAGTTGGACGGAGCCTCCACTGCCATAATCCCTGTTGGTTTCCTCCAGAGGTGAGCTGGGTGTCCAGCACCGTCCAATAGCAGATGGGCTCTAGTGGGCTCTGTGGTGACCTGGAAAGTACATCTTGCCTCCTAAAGCTGGCCATGGACAGTGCACGCCTGTAATCCCAGTGTGCAAAAGGCTGCAAGGATCAAGGAGGATCAAGAATTCAAGGCCAGCCTGGGCCACGTGGTAGTGAGGCCACGTCTCAAAACAATGAGAGAGAGATAAATAGGTAGGTAGATCTGTCAAAGGGATGCTGTCTGCTACTTAGCTCCGGCAGGTTGGTGCCAGGCTGCAGAGTGGGATCTGTGTTGTCAGATAGTCAGCATTTGCAGAGGAAGCCCCAAATGTGGATTTGGGGGTAAAGTATATAAATAAAATATAAGTTTACCTATCAAGACCTTTTGTCTGTTTTTAAATTTAATTTTATTTTTTGAGACAGGGTCTCATATTACCCAGGCTGGTGTTAAGCTTACACTGTAGTTGAGGGTGACCTTGAACTTCTGCTCCTCCTGCCTCTACCTCTCAAATGCTGGGATTGCAAGTGTGTTGCTATACCAAGCATTTGTTTTTATGAATCTGTTTTCCTTCCTTGAGACTGGATCTCACTTTTGAAGTACACACTGGCCTCCAACTCACAATCTTCCTGCCTCAACCTCATGAATGCTGGGATTATAGCCTTGTATCACCACCTGTGGCTAAGGCACAGTTTAATTAAGACAAGTTTTGATAAAGATATGAAATAGCCAGGACTTATGTGTGGGCTATACTGGTTCTCAGTTTGAACTTCTGAGGGCCGTTTAAGTGAAATTCAGCCTGTCTGGTAAATAGAAAAGGACCTTGGCTTTAGATAGATCCTCAGTAGCCAGGGATAGGCTACCTCTTTCCCTGTCCTGGCCTGAATTAACACCAAGGTTACTTTCTGGTTACTTCCTGTGTTTGGGAAGTGAACCCCCTTGGGATCAGGGATGTGGCTCAGTGGAGAGCACTTGCCTAGCACATACATGACCCTAACCCAAAAACAACAGCAAAAATTCCCCACCTCTTCCTGCCCAGACAGAACCCCAATGCAGCAGAGCCATTATGGGGTGAGGGACAGAGGGTACTAACAGGCAATGATAAGATACAGCCGGGTTGGGCATCTTCTGCCTTCCTGCTTTCACAGGGTTCTGTGAGGAGTCTAGGAGCTGCAGAGGCTGCACTTGGGAAGCCATCTTTCTTTCCTTGGTGCAGAGCCCCTCCTTGCAAGCTCGGTTCTAACCTATGTGGAGAGACGTTGAGGTAGTGATTTTTATCGTATGAGTTTTTAAAGCCAATTTAAAATCTGCCAAGGAATAATTTTTTTGTCCAGTCAGAGAATTTACTGCTGCTTGTTGTCATGTTTGCCAGCTGGTAGTTTCTGGACAGACTCAGCCTCCCCTGATGCCTCTGGTGCCAGACTACTAGCTTGCAAAGTCGGGGTGCAGAAGGTAGAGCAATAGGCTCAAGTAGAAGCAGGCCAGTACCTGCTGCTCTCCACAGAGAGTGGGTCCTGTGCAGACAGGCAGCCTGATTTTGATCCTCTGCTTGCTCCCCGCCCTTTTAAAATGTTACTCTGATGTGTGTTAGTGTATGCACTCACTTACCACAGTGTGCCATAGGGGTCAGGGGACAACTTGTAGGAATTGCTTCTCCTTCTACCAGGTGGGTTTCGGAGATTGAACTGCTGTCATCGGTAGCAAGAATTTTTACCTGTTGAGACATCTCAGCAGCTGTGCCCCCCTCCCACCCCACCACCCTTGAGGCAAAGTACCCAGGAGGCCTCAAACAAGTTTGTAGCCAAGGATGACCTTGAACTGCCTCCGACCTGGGCTTACAGGTCTCACTTGGTTTCTGTGCTTCTGGGGATAGAACCCCAGGGCATTGTGTACCCTGGGCACCAAACTGTATCCCTGCCTTTGTGTGACGTGGCAGGTGATAAACTCTTTGTTCCTCAGTGTCCTAATCTGTTAAGTCAGACAGTAATGATATCTACCGCCCAAAAAGTGCCAGTCATGATGCCTGTCATCCTAGAGAGCATGTTGGGCAAGGCAAGGAAAGAGGCTGAGGGGAAAGATGCAAGCAGAATGGAGTGAGTGCCCATTCATCTAGTATTCTCTTCCTTCTGCCCATGCAGGAGTTAGTAACATTCTCACTGTGCATCTGACAAGGCATATCCAGAGAGGTCTAATAACTTAACTGGTCTCTTGCTCAGCATCAGGGCCAGAATTCTGGCCCAGTCTTGATAGCAAACCCCATGATCATGCCCTACTGCTGATTGACTTCAGCCAAGGGTTGGGGACGACTAGGCTGACATTGACTTGGTAGATGCTTTTGTGTGCGATACACACATGGATGTGGGTGTGTGTTGGCATGTGTGCACAGGCGTGTGGGGGCAGAGATCAGTGCCAGGTGTCTTTCTTAGTCATGTTCTACCTTATTTTTTGAGACAGGGTCCTCACTGAACCTAGAGCTCACTGATTCATGCGTCTGGCTAGCCTTAGCCCCAAAGACCCACCTATCTTCACTTCCTAGCACTGGGATTACAGGTAACTGACCTGGCTTTTTACGTGGTTGCCAGGATCAGAAAATGCTTGTTTTTCCCAGGCTGTTTTGTTTTGTTTTTTGCTAAACAGGGATTCTCTTTGTAGTCCTGACTGTCTTGGAACTCACTCTATAGACCAGCTGGCCTCAAACTCAGAGATCACCTGCCTCTGCTTCCCAGGTGCTGGGATCAAAGGTGTGCGCCACCCCCCCCCCCACTGCCTGGGCCCACACTGTTTTGCAGATGTTGACATGTATATATCTGTGTGTATACATACACATTATTTTGTTTTGTGTTTTAATCTTGACACTGGTAATTATATTTTCCTTTGAAAATAGACTGTTGGGAAGTTTTGCAGTTCTTCATTCCAGTGACAGACATTTTCTGAGCATTTATTGTGTGTCAGACTCTGCTTGGCCTGTCACATGCATGCCTCATTCTGACCAGCACAAGAACCTCTTGAGATTTCTGTTGTCACAGTGAGGATTAGTGAGACTAGGAAATTGGCTCAGGGCGATAATGGTAGAGCTCGACTTGGTAGCTGGCCCCTAGACTTCCTAAACCGCTGTTAATAACATGTAACCCATCAGATCTAAGTTTGCTGGACCATGCAGGTATCTCTCCCAGTTGTGCCTAGAACATGCTATGTGCTGTCTCAGTGCCTCTGGGTGGCTCAGCATTCTGCGAGTTTGTTATTGTGGGCATATTTCTTTCGTCTTTGTGTTACACAGATAAGAGGCTTCTTTTTCTCTAGAATCTTCCTCTTCAGAGAGTACTGTATGGCCTGTGTACTCCCTGTGTGTCTGCTGATGAAGTCAGAAGGTTTTCGGACTCCCATTTCCTGGTCATACACAAGTACTTATTTTACCATTGCTAAATGGAGTGCATTGGCTCCAGGCCACAGAGAGCAAATTAGGGAGCAGGGAGATACATCACGAGAATGAGGCTGCTTGGAAAAATGTGTCTGTGCTTCTGGCCAGAATTCCCCAGCTGTGTGGGAATAAATACTGTGATGTTGGGGTATCATTCCAAGGCTGTTGCAGAATGAGGCTGGCTGGTCTACAGGTGATTCTAAAACAAAGCAACCTGTCTGGTCTTTAAAGGTGCGTTTTTGCTTCTGAGAACTTAAAAAAAATGTTATCACATTTATTTTAGTGTGTGTGTGTGTGTGTGTGTGTGTGTGTGTGTGTGTGTGTGTGTGTGTGTGTGTGTGTGTGTGTGTGTGTGTGTGTGTATGTAGGAAGCGATATCTCTCCTTTCACCCTGTGGATCCTGGGGGATCTAACTTAGAACATCATGCTTGCTGGCAAGTGCCCTTGCCTGCTGATCCATCTCACTGGTCCTGGTTTCTGAGGAATTTTGTGTTTACTCTAAAGCGTAAGCTGGTCCTACTGTCTTCAGACAGGGCAGGAAAATGAAAACTCCACCCTGACCCAGCCTTCTGGTTCTATAGGCAGGATCACAGCACCTATTCAGAGAAAATACCCTTGACGTGGGTAAACTCTCTGTCTGTCTGTCTCTCTCTCTCTTTCCCTCCCCTCCCCCCTTTTCCTTCTGTTTTGTTTTCTTAGGACAGGGCCTCATTCTGTTGCCCTGGAATTACAAATGTGAGCCACCATGCCTGGCCTCTTTTTCTTCTGAGGACTTAGGAGAGCAAATTGTGTCATTTTTCAGTTCTTCCATGGATCAGCACAAGATTTGCAAAGGGCAGAGTTTAGGAAAGAAATGGCAGGAGCTGGAGAGATGGTTGCACAGCTGAGAATGTTGCTCTTGCCGAGGATCTATAGCTCAGTTCCCAGAACTTATATTGGGTGGCTCAGACCACCTTAACCCTAGCTCCAAGGGATCTAACACCCTCTTCTGGCTGTTAGCTGCTCCTGCAGAAGGATCTGTTTCTTTAGCTTTGGTTAACTGTGACTTTGACTCTGTGTCTTGTCTTGCTCTCATACATAGGATGGATGACAGATGAGCCCCTGTCTTGTTTTCAGCAAATGGTCGTGACTTGATGCCTGGTTGTGGTCTCCTAGCTCATGGCTCTCCAGAAATCTTCATTCACAGCAGAATGAGGCAAGAAGCCTTGAAAGATGGCTAGAGGCAGGTTAATCCAGCCCTCAGCTGCCCTTGGCTCATTGCCTACTGTGCTCCTGTCATGCCTGCCCAAGCACAGGGGTTCTCCATAATCTCATGAATGCTGGAGGCACGTGTTGTCTTTGGGGGGGAAATATCCTCTGGAATGTGCTGGTGTTTGCTGTGTGGTTTATGCTGATTGGGAAGGAGGTGCACACTGCCCTCATCCCCACCCTATCCTCACTTCTGATGGGTGCTTTCAGTGGTGGAGCATAGCTTTTGGAAGGACTGCAGATACTGCCATCCACTTCTGGGAGAGCTGCTTCCTGAGCCCTCCTCTTCCATGCTGAGGCTCCCTGTGAGCACAGGAGTGTGCAGCCATGCTTTCTTCAAGTCTGCTGAGATGCTTTGGGCTGTTTCCACCTATACTGAATGTGGGGCACATCACAGCACTTGGACCTTCCTTCTTCCAGAATCTAGTTGACCTTGGCCTAAAAAGGAAGTCCTTCCTAGTTGTACTGAACTGACGCATCCTCTGTTGTCACTGCAGGTGCTGTGTAGAAGGGGTTTCCAGTCCTGGGTGAATGTCTTCCCTACTAGTTGCTCTGCTTCTTGGGGTGTCTCCTGCATGCTGCCTTTTAAATAGCTGTTAGGAGGGTCTAATGAAGCAAATATCTGGAGACCAATGTTTATTTCAACATGGTTGCAGTTGCTTTTGCTTCAGCTTTCAGAGCCAATAAAGCTGGTTATTAGATTCTGTAATTGCTGCTGTAATTACTCTCTTGAAACTGGCAAAGGCATAATTAAATATGGAGATTTCACAGACTTTTTCTCATCTAAAAACAACCTCTTAAACTTCAGTTAGCAGGGTTAAATTTCTGCTGTTAAAGCCAGTGTGTTTACAAACGACACTGAGTTCTGTGACTGAAGCTGGGTTTCTTTGGATCTTCTTCTTTGGAGAATAGCTAGCTGTTCTTAGCCTCGAAGCTGTTTCTTTAATATAACCATCCTGAATTTGGGATGGTTGGCAAGTCCTTACAAGCCAGTTTGCATTTATTTATGTAAATACTGGGTTTGGCCTCTGTGGACTTTGGCCACTTAGGAAAACAAGTCTGGTTGGATGTGTGGTTAGAGCTGGGTGTGGTGGCTCAGACCTATAATCCTAGCACCTGGGAGGCTGAGGCAGGGTGATTGTTCAGAGTTCAGGGCCAGCCTGGCTGATACAGTGATTTCCAAGCCAGCCTGAGCTATAGTGTAAGAAAGGCCTTGCCTCAAACTCCCCACCCCCAGTGGACATCCAGGTGGGAAGAAGGGAGTTTTACTTGGACAGTGTTCAGAAAGAAGTGTGTCACTTGGCCCGTGGGAGCACCTGCTTCCCCTAAGGTGTCCTCCACTGCAGTGCCCCACGTTGGTAAGGCGTAGGAAGTGGAGGGCCGTGATACTTGTGTTCACATCTGTTCCTGGAGGCCAGGTGCTGACCAAACAGCACTTTTCAGGGATTTTAGGGGTTTCTCAGAGTGTACTGTTTCTTTTTGTTTGTTGTTTTTTTTATTTTTTTTACACTCCAGAATGCTCTGTAGGGGTGTGTGTGTGTGTGTACATCCATCTGTCCCTGTGTTTGTCTGTCTGTCTGTCCCTTGGTACTGGGGATTAGACAGGTGCTCCGCCATGGAACTACATTCTTGACTGTTTTGTAGACAGATTCTGTTCTCAGTTGAGCCCTGGGTGGTGGAAATGGCTAGGAACTGGGGAGTCTGAGAAAAGAACACCTGTGAGATGTAGAGTCTTTCCTAAGAAGGCCTGATTGAAGGCTTGAAGTCACTGGATGATTGGGGTGGGGGTGTTAAGTCTCCATTATAAGTGAAGTAGCCCCAGACTTGGATAAGGGTCTCTTCCAGGATAACTTGGTTGTCCTGCTTGCTGCCATGGTTGTTGAGGGTGGCTGTTCCAGCCAGGTGCTAGGGTTCCCAGGACTAGGCTGATGGAGGAAATCCATCTCTTGCCTCTGCAGGACCTGAGAGTAAGAGGCTGTGGTGTGGCCCAGAGAGCTATGAAAAGTTTTTAAGAAAAGTGGTTGAATTTATTCTCGTTGGCCACTTCTTGCTTGGCTGGATGACTCCCTCCAGGGCAAGAGCCTGCTATTTTTATTGAGTGGGAGGCCTAACAGAATGGCACAGCACTGGCTGTAGATTCCACACCAGGTTTAATTCCAGGGAATCACTGCCTGGAGATCCTGACTGAGTAGTAGAACCACTCTGAACCTGGGTTTCCTCATCTGCTGAAACCTTGCAAGGTGGCTGATTTGAGGTACTTACACAGCATGTACACACAAGCTCAACAAAAGTTCTGGGTCCGCCCTTTGGGTCCTTCGTGCCCAGATCTAAGTCAGAGCAGATTCGGTGGCTTCAGACTTTAATGAGGGGCAGTAACCCTGCTCTCCTCATCTGTGTCAGGTTCTCTTCCAGTGTTTCTCAGCCTTCCTCATTCTGTGTGCGACCCTTTAATACAGTTCCTCATGTTGTGGTGACCCCTAGCCATAAAATTATTTTCATTGCTACATCATAACTGTCATTTTGCTACTGTTGTGAATTGTTAGTAAATATCTGCTATGTGACCCTCAATGGGGTCGTGACCCATAGGTTGAGAACCTTTGTTCTCTTCCTCTGGCTGGGGGAGCTGGCTTTTCTTCAGTGTTAGGGGCTGAACCCAGGACTGAACTATGCCCCCAGTCCTAACCAATTTAAATGTTCCCTTTCAAAGTCTAATTCTCCCGGGCGTGATGGCGCACGCCTTTAATCCCAGCACTTGGGAAGCAGAGGCAGATGGATCTCTTGAGTTTGAGGCCAGCCTGATCTACAGAGGGAGTTCCAGGACAGCCAGGGCAACATAGAAATGTCTCAAAAAACCAAAAGACCTAATTATTTTGAGGCTATACCGTTGTTGTTGGCAAGTGGTTCTTAAAACAGATGTCCAGCTTGACTAATAGTCAAGTGTCTTCAGCCTTCAGACATTGGGCACAATGCTGGCATCTACAGATGTGCAAAAAATAAGGCAATTTTACAGTGTTTTGAGTAGCTTTACGGTTTTATGTTGGGTGTTCATAGCTTTCCTGTGAAGCGTGTGTCCTGCAGGTTGAAGGGTAGACAACTGGAAGTGGAAGGAACGTGTTAACCTTTGTGACATATGAAGAAACCACCTCTGTAGAGGAGGTGATTGTGACCTGCGGCTTGCGTGGATGGCACTAATGCACGCCTCCTGGAAGAGGGAGCATGCGTGCACATGCAGCTTCCCTGACCAGCCCAGTCCAGTCCAGCTGCTCCTCTACCTTTGTGAGACTGTAAGGGGAAGGAGCCTGCATTTGACCAGGGAGATGTAGTTTGGTCCTAGCTTTGCCATGGATGCATCCTATTGAAATGCTTGCCTTGACTGGACCTCAGACAAAATGATCTCTCTCTACACAGGCTGAAAGCTAACAGCAAATGCCATTGATTTGACCACATGGTTAAACTCCAAATTTGTTCATGGCAGGATCCCGTCTTCAGTTGTGTTTATGTGTTTTCTGTTACAGAGAATGCTGTACTAGCTATCACTAGGCATGGGACTTTCTTTCTGGTTTTTGTTCAGTTAATTTCCAGACAGAAATTCCTGGCTCAGAGAGCCAGAGGCATCTTTGTGCTGTGCTCCATTCCCACTGTGCTTTCAGAAGCATAATAGTTTGCAGAACTGTTGGCTTTTTGTGACATAGTGTTTTAACCAAACTGGTCTAGTACTTGTTACAGTCATTTATTATTTTTGTCATTTAGTTAGTGTGAAATGGTACCGTAATGGTGCTTTATAATAATTAGAGCCAGCAGGGTTTTTTCGGTGTGCTATCTGTTTTGCTAATGTGCTAGCCCATTTGCTCCTCACAGTGAACCTAGCAGGGAAGCTGAGCCACTCACCTGTGTCTGCGAGTTACCCCAGAATGCATCCTTGCTCTGGGAGCCTGCAGTGTGACCCCAGAATGCATCCTTGCTCTGGGAGCCTGTCCATACTTTGATTTTCACAGCGGATGTGGTTGCCAGACTGTGTTCGCGTGCTTCTTCCCTATCTGCATCGTGAGGTGTGCGAACTTTATGCATTTTCTTAGAAAATTGAATGTGCTCCCAGAGAAGATGTTATTAGCCCTCTTACAGAGAAGGCAGCAGCTGGGGTGCATGAGTGCATTTGGGAGAAGGGCTCGGTGTCCTCTCATCGCGCCATGCCAGACACGCTCAAGGCTTCTTTCTTCCCTCCAGCGGCCCTGCAGGCTCTGAAGCGCAAGAAGAGGTATGAGAAGCAGCTGGCGCAGATCGATGGCACCCTATCAACCATCGAGTTCCAGCGGGAGGCCCTGGAGAATGCCAACACCAACACAGAGGTGCTCAAGAACATGGGCTATGCCGCCAAGGCCATGAAGGCTGCCCACGACAACATGTGCGTGCCACTACTTGGGAGGGGACATCTGGAGGGAGGCTGTGACTTTATTGTGGTTGGGTCCTTCTTTGGGTTCCTAGTGAATTGTGTCTTGATCCTTTGTTTCTACAAGAGATCAGGGATGGAAAGAGAAACTGTTTTATTGCTGTTGTTTTGCCTGGTTCTAGGTTGTTGTGACAGGCTTAGTTCCAAATTGGAACAATCCTTGGAGGTCTTCTCAGCTGCCCCTGTTCATCAGACTGTCCAGGAGATGGGCGCTGCCTGTGCGGAGTGGGCATGGGATTGGGCCCTAGCCTATCTGCTTCCTCCCAGGGCTTGGAGCTCCCGCTTAAATCTGCTTTGAGGGACCTTTTTGCCTCTCCCTGCCCTCAGGCTATGGCTGCCCTCTGCTCTGTCCTCAGCAGCCCTTCCTTCCCTGTGGATGGATGGTTCTGTGCCAGTGACCTGAGAGCTGGATGCTTGGCCTGGCTACAGTTGTAAAGGCCAAGGGTCTTTCCGTGAAGACCCTCTATTTATTTTAGCTCTTTGACCCTTCGGCTGGCACTGAGGGCACTTGGAGCACGTGCTTCTTTGCTGCTCAGCCATGTTCTAGCTCGGCTCGGCAGAATGCTTGCTGCCTATGGCCTGTGTTGTATAGCAGCCATGTCCTTCATTTGCATACTGTCTGGAGCTGTTCTGTTGAGTGTTTAACAGTGTCTATAAACTGCATTAAAATGTTTATTAGTGGCTACTGTTTGCTCTAGAGACAAGAGATGTAGGAGGTGTGCTGTTGAGGGAAAGGCCGCATGCCTTTACATCTGTTTTCCCAGACATTTAGCACAATGGATAGATAGAAAGTAGTATGTATGTTTTGAAGTACACAGACCATCCTGAATAACTGTGTGTGACATGCAGTGTATAAAGCACACACATTTGCCTTTCCTTTGGGCCCTCATAGATGTTTGAGTAGGGAAGGGCCAAATTATGTTTTGTGCTCTGATTTTTACCTCCTCCTGTTTAGAGTTGCTTTGGGGTTTGAAGAAGAGGTCTTGGGGGCTGGAGTGGTGGCTCAGTGGTTAAGAGCACTGGCTGCTTTCCCAGAGGTCCTGAGTTCAATTCCCAGCAACCACATGGTGGCTCACAACCATCTGTAATGAGAGCTGGTGCCCTTTTCTGGCCTGCAGGCAGACATGCAGGCAGAATACTGTATACATAATAATAAATAAAATCTGAAAAAAAAAAAAAAAAAAAGAAGAGGTCTTGGCATAAGAGTTAAAAGTCCTGTGCTCTCAAATCTGTTTACATATCTGGGGTTGGGGTGGGAGGTTCTATACTTCACCCGGTGCTAAGCCTGCCTCCCTTTCGTGCTGGACTAAGGGGTGTCTGAGGACTTCCATCTCCTTGATTCTGTGATTTCCAGTTTTACATTTATTTTGAGTGTGTGTGGCCACGCCTGTGTGGATGTGAAGGTCAGGATAACTTTTGGGAGTCAGTTCTTTCCTTCCACTTTTTTGTGTTTTCTGGGGCAAGAACTCTGGTCCCCAGCCTTGCACAACACGCACACAACTGGCTGAGCTTTCGTCAGCTCATGATTCTCAGTTTTGCTGGGATGGAGGAAGAGGAGAAAGGCCATGAGGAGGGTCACTGGGGGCGGAGAAGCAGATCCTGTGCAGCAGGGCTTCTGTTGCAAGCTCAGACCAGTCTGTGCTAATGTGATAATCTGTCATTTCATTTCAGGGACATTGATAAGGTGGACGAGTTGATGCAGGACATTGCTGACCAGCAGGAACTTGCAGAGGAGATTTCCACAGCTATTTCCAAACCTGTAGGCTTTGGGGAAGAGTTTGACGAGGTAAGTGGTTTTTTGAAGATCACATGAGTCTCTCAGGTGACAAACTTCAGGCTCAGATGTCAACATAGTGTGTCATCGCTGGGTGTGTGCACCTTCTTGGAGTCTGGGTTTTTTGTTTGGTTGGTTGGTTGGGGTTTTTTTTTGTTGTTGTTTTTAGAGACAGAGTTTCTCAGTAACAGTCCTGGCTGTCCTGGAACTCGTTCTGTAGACCAGGCTGGCCTTAAACTCACAGAGATCTGCCTGCCTCTGCCTCCCGAGCGCTGGGATTAAAGGTGTGCGCCACCACCGCCTGGGGCTTTTTCTCTGCTTGGCATAGTGGCACATGCCTTTAATCCCAGCACTTAAAAGGCAGAAGCTAACCTGGTCTATATAGAGCCTTCCAGGACATCCAGAGTGGCAGTGAGACCCTGACTCAAAAAAGAAGAAGAAAAAGAAAACATAGTTTTGATTTTACGCTTAAGGGTATTTTGCCTACATGTATATCTGTGCACCCTTTGCATGCCTTGTTCCCCTAGAGGCCAAAAGTGGGTGTGTGCACTCACTTGGCAGCTAGCAACTTGTCTATAACTCCAGTTCTAGGAGACCTGATGTTCTTTGTTGGGGGCACTGCGTGCACATGGTGCATAGACAGAAATGCAGGCAAAACACCCATATACTTAAAGTGAAATCTCAAAAACAAAACAAAACAAAAAAAGGAATGGTGCTGGGTTGGTGGTGCAGACTTGTAACCTAGTAACTCAGGAGTTTGGGACTCAAAATTTCAAAAGATAAAGAGTCTGGTTATGTAGCTCAGTGGGAGAACACTTGCCTAGCATATGCATGGTCCTGAGTTCAGGTCCCTCTATTTCCCCCTGCAAAGGAAAGAAAGGATACAGTCCCTCCTCCCAAGAAGCTCACAAGCAGCTGGGCAGTGGTGGCACACGCCTTTAATCCCAGGACTCGGGAGGCAGAGGCAGGTGGATCTCTGTGAGTTCGAGGCCAGCCTGGTCTACAAGAGCTGGTTCTAGGACAGGCTCTGAAGCTACAGAGAAACCCTGTCTCGAAAAACAAAAGCAAAAAAAAAAAAAGAAAAGAATGAGAGAGAGAGAAGCTCACAGGCAAAACTCTGATGCATACCTGCTCCAGTGACCTCTTCAGAAGGTTCGCTGGGCATCAAGGGGAGGAATGTCTGCAGAGAGGGTCTCACCATGCTTCCTTTTGCAGGACGAACTCTTGGCAGAGTTGGAGGAACTTGAACAGGAGGAGCTAGACAAGAATTTGTTGGAGATCAGTGGGCCTGAAACAGTCCCACTACCAAATGTCCCCTCTGTAGCCCTACCATCCAAACCTGGTGAGTTTGCCCACGGTTGAGACACACCCAGGCACCATGAGAGGGGGATGATCTCATGGTCAGTTGACTTCAGTTTGGGTTCTGAGCCAAAGAGGATGTGTTGTGCTGACCACGATGCCAGTGTCATTTGCGGAACAGGATTTCCTAACCTTAGCACTGCTGATGTGGCCAGATAGTTCTGGGCTAGCAGTGGGGCTGTCTTATAGGATCAGCCCTGACTTCTCCACTGTACACAGTTGTATCGACTACAATGTCTCCAGACATTGCTACATGTCCCCTGTGGGATTGGAAGTGGGAATTAAGAGTCTGTTCTAGAGTGATTTTTTTCTTATCACCAAATAAGGGAAAGTTCTAGGCACTGTGCAGGAAGGGGTGTGAGAACTTAAGTCTGGCTCCATCTAGGACCCTGTGCTACGTGCTCTCAGGAAGGAACCGGCTCTGGCTAGTTTAGAGACCTGCTTTGTAAAACTATCATTTCCTTGCCTGCATTTTCTCCCTCTTACCCTCCTGAGTGCTCCACACAGAGCTCCTAGGAAGGCAAAACTGCCCGCCTGGAGTGGAGACAAGGGCCTACCAGCAGGGTGTGAACAGGGTGTGACTGCCCCCTCTGCCATGGTAAAGAGGCCCCTCCGCTAGCCAGTGGCTGTCAGGGTGTGACTGTCCCCTGTGCCATGGTAAAGAGGCCCCTCCACTAGCCAGTGGCTGTCAGGGTGTGCTGTCCCCTCTGCCACGGTAAAGAGAGGCTCCTCCGCTAGCCAGCGGCTATCAGGCAGCCTAGCAAAGCATGCTTCCAGCAACTCCAAATGGAGTCAATCTGACAAGGAGTGCATCTCTAGGGAGGGATGATCTTGTCCCTCTCCCTAACCCTGGGGTGTGTTAGGACTGAGGGAGCCTCAGTGTAAACAGCCCCTCCTGGTGTGGCTACCCCTGCTGACGACTGAGGGGAGTTGGGGTAGAAGGTGTGCTTGGTTTCCTGAATTTGGGCGCAGCTTGTGGGCATGAAGAGGAGTACGCTGTAGGCCTCAGCCAGCTGCAGGACAGAGCTGTGTGCGTACACAGTGGAGCACAGTCCCAGCTCCCAGCCAGCCTTCAAAACCCACCTTTTCTGTCTCCACACAGTCAAGAAGAAGGAGGAGGAAGACGACGACATGAAGGAATTGGAGAACTGGGCCGGATCCATGTAACTGGTCCAGCATAGGCTGGGCCCAGACAGACTCTGGTGGCCTGTGCGACGGGCAGGCATGTGCGTGCGCAGGGCAGGCAGGACGCGGTGCAGGCAGCCTCCATCGCTCGACCTCACCCAAAGCAGTAGGCCGCATCACTGCTCACTCTCGCGTAGCATGGTCTGTGCCCAGGGGTGGGCGGGGGGAGGGGTGGGCGGGAGGGAGGTGCCTGCTGTTTATAATGTTGAATTTCTGTAAAATAAACTGTATTTGCAAATCCAACATTGAGCTTCTGGACTACGCTAACTCCACCGCTGAATCCTCCATGGAAGGGTCAGCCGCTTGCAGTTGAAATGATCCGGAAACGTAGCCGTGTCCTTTGAGTCAGCTGACTTGTCGCACATCTCTCTGTAAGACGTGTACGGTACTGGCAGAAAAGTCGTTTTTAAAGCCATAGATGGGCTTTTCCTTGTCCTTAGCTGTAATAGCACATCTGGTTTTGGTTTCCCCAAGAGCTGTGTTTCTGTGTGTCACTCGTGTACTGGCCCCCATGTTTACCACCCTGGCCCTTGTCACTCCTACTCCCCTGGTCTTTTGGAGTTGTGACTGGGATCTGAAATGGATGTATTCTCTCTTGAGCAAATAAGATTGTCAGAATTCCAGCTATTCAGTTTTCTAACATAGCTCTAAGGTCCTCATTGCTGTTTGTGATAATTGATAGATAACTCATTGGAAACATGTGCATACATTTATATTCAGATGAAATTATGGTTTGCACTGTCTATTAAATATCTCGATTTAATTTTCACACTTGCTGTTGTGTTCAGTCAATCTCTCCCCTCCCTGCGCCGGCCCGGGTCGGGGTCACGTGGGAGCATGGAGAGCTTGCAAAGAGCAGCTTTCTTCTTCCCGGAGCCGTGAGCTCCTGGGCTGTGCCCCGCTTAGCCTGGAGGCCTGGGTCCACTCTCGGTGAGTGGGTTCTTGTGAAGCCCCAGGATCTTCCCTTGCCTGCCAGCACCTAGGGCAGTGCCTGTGGGAGCCTCTGCCTGGTGGAAACCATGGTGCCAACATGAGACAAGGCCCAGCCAGGCAATGCCTTCCCATAGTAGGGAAGTGTATCTGTCAGGTGGTGACTGAGGGCCCAGCCAGGTGGTGGCTTCCCGTAATAGGGAAGTGTATCTGTTGGGTGGTGACTGAGGGCACAAGTACTCCTTTGGGGTCTGCCCAGTCTGTGTCTTTAGCCCAACCCTTCCACTCTGCCCTTTTCTTATTCTTATTCCCTCTTTAGATACTGGATGTTTTGGACCCTCTCCTCCAGGCAAGCAGATCTCCACATTTGTCCCTCCTGCGTGTGGTCTAGGATTGAAGTCACCTCCACTTCCCTAGCTTCTCAACTTCCTAAGGTTGAAAGCAATCCGAGTCCACAATGGGATATTGTCACGCCCCCAGTGCACCCAGAGCAAGCTGCTTATGCTCCTGTCTATTTGCTGTGAAGAGACACATGGCAACTTTTAAACATTTGACTGGGGGCTTGCTTACAGTTTCATAGGGTGAGTCCATGGCCATCACGGCAGGGAGCAGGCAGCGGACAGGCACTGTGCTGGAGCAGTAGCTGAGCGCTTACATCTTAGCCACAAGTTGGAGGCAGAGAGAGACTGGGCCTGGCATGGGCTTTAAAACCTCAGAACCCACCCCCAGTGGCTCACCTCCTCCAAGGCCACACCTCCTAATCTTTCCCCAGACAGTTCCACCAACTAGGGACCAAGCATTCAAACATGAGCCGATGTGGGCTGTTCTCATCAAATCCCACAGTTCCCTAGATCTCACAGTCTCCTTTGCTTGTGAGAAGCTGTTCATGCCCTGCTCCTTACTCGCCCCCCTCCCATGGTTGCCACACTCAGAATTAGGATTTGATGACTGGGTTAAGAATTGGGAGGGATTGGGTTTGGCTAATGTCACAAGTTCTGTACACCTCATGAAGACTTTAGTGGTAGCACTTGCCAGGGTCCCTCTGTTTGCCAACAGTAGTGTGGCTCCCAGGCACCGTTTGGTGTGGGAATGCCAGAGTGGCCTGTCCTGAGTCTTACCAGCTGCTGTGGACTACTCTCCCTAGGACTGAGTAGAGCTTCCAGATCCTCTCAGCTCCCACAGGCACAGAGACCAGTCCTGGGCAGTCTCGGCCCCTCCAAGAAATCACTGCTCATTTCTATAAAACATATACCTTGTGTCTGTGGGGCACAGAGCTCACCAATGCCCAGACCCTTTCCTGTCCTTAGGAAGTTCTCAGGCCTGGTGAGATATAACCATGCTGCATTCTCTGGGTACAAGCAACATAAGACTCACAACACACAGACATGGCACTCACTTATTCTAAATTTATTCAAGTCTTTTTTGAGCACCTACTTACTGTGTGCAGGCCCTAGGAGTATGTGCAACAGAGGTGTTTGCAGGCTGGTCTCAGGACAGGACGTCTCAGTGGCAGTGGTGGAGTTCTGGGTTTGAAGCTGTGGCCTGACCACATTCTCAAGAGCAGAGCTCTGTGCTGGTGTGATAATACACAGCTAATTCCAGCACCAAGGAGGCGAAGTTGGAAGGATCACAAGTTCAAGGCTAACTTATTATATGTGGTAGTGAGACTGTCTCAGAGCCAAAACAGCCAGGTGTGGTATACTCAGGATACAGGCAGAAGGATCTCTATGAGTTCAAGGCCAGCCTGATCTATATAGGTAGTTCCAGGACAGGCAGGGCTGTGTAGAGAGACTGACCCTGTCTAAAAAGAAACAACAACATGCATGCTTCACCTTCTGCTCTGCCTAGGCCCGTGGGCTGTTTCCTTAGACTGCTACCTCCGGTCCTTGAGCTGCCCTGGGTCACAATCCACTCCCAGAGCAAACAATGGAGGATCAACATCTCATCTGGCTTTCATGTCTTCCTGTGTTAACAAATCCCGTAAGATTACACACAGACTTTCTATGTCTCATGGGTCATGACTATTACATGGCTGGTTCCTACTGCAAGGGAGTCTGGGAGATGTGATGTATACAACAGAGATCACTAGGATTCCCCACTAAGGCTGGAGATGGACTGTCTGGTCTCCAAGTATCTTACTGTCTGCCCCTTCAAAACCTAGACAAGCTGATGCAGAATGGCTCATGTCTTATCACAGCCCTGGGAGGCAGAGACGGGTGGATTTCTGAGTTCAACCCCAGCCTGCCTGGTCTGTGTAGACAAAACTGGGCTTCTGATACCAGGAGGAAGCGGCTATTTGCCGAGCAGGTGGTGGCAGCAGGGTCTCCCACGGAGACAGCAAATGTCATCAGCCACACAGCTAATATGGATTTAAAATGTTTTAAAGGTCATTTTATATGTATGAGTGTTTTGCTTATGTGTATATCTATACAACATGTGTGCCAGGTGCCTGAGAAGGGCAAAGGAGGGTGTTAGAGTCCCTGGAACTGGAGTTACAGAAGGTTGTGGGCTACAAGTGGGTGCTGGGAATCAAACCTGGGTCCTCTGGAAGAGCAGCCAGTACTGTCTTCCCAGCCTGTAAAAGCAGAGGGAATCAGACACTCGCAAATCCCAAAGTCACCTCTAGATTCTCTTCCTAAAAAGCCTCAGAATAGCTGAGCATTTAATCTTATGAGGCATAGGTGGGGGATGTCAGTTGGAGGCCAGGCTACCCTCGTCTGCAGGGTTCCAGACCAGCCAGGGCTACAGAATGAGATCCTGTCAAAAACAAAAAAGTCCCAGAACAGGGTAGGGGATCTGAGACTTTAGTCCAGCAAAGTTTTTGGTAACTCTCGGGGCCTGCACTTAGAGCCAAAAGGCTTAAATCCTGTGTGGCCACTCTGTGACCTGGCCCCACACTCACCTCCCAGCCACTGTTACCCAGAATCCCTAGAATGGGAGTTCTAGTAGGCCCTTGGCCTTGGCCTCCCACTCCTGGGCACAGCCCTCTTCTCTCCCTTGCCCCTCCCTCCCTCTGGGGTGTGTGGTGTGAATGTAGGCGCATGCATTTCTGCTGAGATCAAAACCCAGCACAAGCCCAACCCTACAAATACAGTTTTGTTATTTTGTTTTATTTTTTGAGACAGGGTTTCTCTGTGTAGCCCTGGCTATCCTGGGAACTTGCTCTGTAGGCCAGGCTGGCCTTGAACTCAGAGATTTCCCTGCCTCTGCCTCAAGTACTGGGATTAAAGATGTGCACCACCACCATACATACAAATATATGTTGAATGTCTCTCTGCCATCTCTTATGAAATCTGGTTTGTTAGGTGTTTGGTTTAATTTAAGCCGCTCTGCTGGTGCAAAGAACTCCAATCAAACCAGATCAGACCAAATTAAAATGCCCATGTTTAATAAATGCAGCACTCTCAGATGGACTGAGACAGCATGGCAGGGAGAAAAGCCCACGCAAACCCGAAACCATGTGTTCCTTTTTCCACTGCGAGCCTAAATAGCCTGTGGGAGTGGTCCTGACCCGCCCCCAGGGAGGGGTCAGCGCTTGGCAGGCTGGGAGCTGGAGTCCAGACTGGGGCAACTCGCAGGTCAGGGGCTTCCAATCATCCCAGACTTCTTGGATACAGGGGTGTTAGAGGGCTGGGATGATGCCCCCAACTTAATATTATATTAGGAAGTCGAGAAAGGTCATTGCCTCCAGGCTCTGAGTACTTCATATGGTGAACCCCTGGGAGCACCCGCTCCAGACAGAGTGGAGGAGTGGGGAGGACTTGTGGGCAGGGAAAGGGAAGAGAGGAAGCCCCACCCTGAAGTATGAGCAGAAGCCTGGGGCTGCCCTGCTTCTGAGCAATGACAGAGTCAATAGACTTGCAGTAAATATTTATTAAATTAATTATAGATGAGGAAACTGAGGTACCAGGGTGTTTCACGCCTCAGCCAGCACTAAGACATGGTCTCAGCATCCTCTGCCCATCCAGGCCTCATTCAATATGTCTTCTGGGTCCAACTAACAAAAATAGCTTCCTTCCTTCCTGCCAAGTTGCATCCTGGCCTTGCTGGTCCCTTTGTCAGAAGTGTGTTCTCTGGCTCAGAGTGCCACAGGCCCAAAGGCTTCAGTTTTCAATAGAAGCAGCAGTTCCGTAGGGGCATCGAACTCAAAATACACAGGGCCATCATTTCATTCAACCCCCACAGACCATCTCAGAACTATTTGCCTGTTTTACAGCTGGGCAAGCCCAGGCCCAGAAGTGTTAGGGAGATTTGCCTAAGGTCATAGGGCATCAAGCAAGGAGACATAGAACTAACCTCTGTCCTCATACCCTGTAGATGGAAGTTTCTGTTCTGCCTGGTCCCGCAGCTGTTCATTCCCAAATAAACACACAGAAGCCTTTATTAGTTATAAATTGTTTTGGCCTATTGCTCAGGCTTATTACTAACTAGCTGTTACAAACTTAAATTCACCCATAATTCTTGTCTATGTTTAGCCACATGGCTTGGTACCTCTTCTCAGTAAGGCATTTTTATCTTGCTTCCTCTGCATCTGGCTGACAACTGTGTCTCTGCCTTTCCTCTTCCCAGAATTCTCCTAGTCTGGTCGCCCCACCTATACTTCCTGCTTGGCTACTGGCCGGGCCCATCAGCATTTTTTTTAAACCAATATGAGTGACAGATCTTTACAGTGTATAAGAAATTATCCCACAGCAATGCCCTTCCCTGTCAATATGGTGAGGCAGAGGCAAGTTCACAAAGGCATATACCTGTCTCAGAAGGTGCCAACCATGAATGTGACTAAATCCTGGTGTTCAAAGACCCAGAAATGAGGTCTGTTGCTCATTTCTGCCTGCTGCTGAGAGCCAAAAACATTATAAGCAAGAGAAGCCAGAATCATCTAGCGAGACATGAAGTGGAGCAGTGGGATCAGAGCCAGGCAAGAGTTAGGTTCCAGTGCCCTTCCATAGCGGCTGGTAACATTGGGACCCTAAGGCTGGGCCCCTCCCTGAACCTGAGACCTTTTTCTCTCTTCTCCCCAGACACTAATATTTGTTTCTTCCTCTCCCTTTTCAGCTTAGATGACCCTCTGGGGGCACTTGGCTCCTTCATAGAAAGAGTGGACAAACCCACCAAAGTATTTAATGACGCTGTTTTGCTTCTTTATTGCTGCACAGAAAAGTCACCCTGAAATGTGTGTGCACGTATGTGTGTACACTCACGTGAGTGCGTGTGCATGTGTGTGTGTGTGTGTGTGTGCATGCACATATGGGGCATGCTTGTCATGGTTCGTGATTCATGTTTGGAGATCAGGATGACTTTGTGTGTTGATCCTTGCCTCCCTGCTGTTTGAGAGAGAGTCTTTGTTGGTCCCTGTTGCATACACCAGGCTAGCTGGTTCAGGAGCTTCAGGGGATTCTCCTGTCTCTACTTCCCATCTCGCTGTAGTAGCCAGCCGACCTTTTTACGTGGTATGCAGTACCACGCCAACCTTTTCATGTGGGTTCTGGGGATTCAAATCTAGGCTTTCATGCTTATGTGGCAAGTACTTTGCCCACCAAGCTTGAGACTTCAGTTGTGAAAAGCAGTCATTATTATACTCAGAGTGTGTGGGTCAGAATGCAGCAGGGCCAGACAGATGCAATCTATCTAATCCACAGTAGCCAGGGCCTCCCTTGGGAAGCTCTCAGAACAGGCTGCATCTCCTTCAGTCTGAGGCTGTGAGTGGTAGCCCCTGCTAGCTGGGACTTCATGGGGCTGCTGGCAGGAACACCGAGCTCTGAGGGAGCAGCACACTGTGACCCAGCCTTGGAAGCCACACAGAAGCACTGGCTCGTGAGCTCACTCAGGTTCAGGGGGTAGGAACTAGACGCAATCTCTGACAGGGACATGGCTAGCTCTACAGGAGTACGGAGGGCAGGAAATGACACTAAGATCTTTTTTCAGAAACAATCTATGGCAGCTTACTGACTCTGTGTGTGTGTGTGTGTGTGTGTGTGTGTGTGTGTGTGTGTGTGTGTGTGTGTGTGTGTGTGTTTTCCTGGGCTCTGGAACCATGGTCTTGCCCATGCTAGGTAAATTACTCTACTACTGAGCTACACACTACACACCCAACTTTTTACAGTGTTCAGTAAGTTCCAGGTATGGTTTAATGCATCTGGCCTCTGAACATGCATCAAAAGATTATTTTTGAATATATACCATATTCTGTATTTATAAATTCTATATACACCACTCTGCTAGATTGTATAGCAATATACATGTAACCACCTGAAGTTTTTAAAAGCAGACACCTAAGAAATATACATAGTAATGACTTGTAGCGCTTTCTTCCTATTCTCCAAAGGAGTAAAATGATTTACCTCTAACATCTGCCTTCCACCTCCCTCCACTGTCATCACTGCCCTTCTAAAACAGTGGTTTTCAACCTTCCTATTGCTGAGACCCTTTAATACAGTTCTTCATGTTGTGGTGACCCCCAACTGTAAAATTATTTCATTGCTACTTCATAACTGTAATTTTGCTACTTTGATGGTCTTAGGCGACCCCTGTGAAGGGGTTTTTTGACCCCGGAAAGGAGTAGCTACTCACAGGAAACAACTCTAAAACTTCCTCCCCACTCCCCCTACACACACAGACACACAGACACACACACACACACAGACACACACACACACAGACACACAGACACACACACACACACACAGACACACACACACACACAAACATATTCCCTCCCTCATTCCCTAAGGCCTTGTTCAGAGTTAACTCAGGTCACACTCAGGGAGATGCACACTGAGCACTTCCAAGAAACATTTCCAAACTATTGGATCTGTAGACTTTTTGGGAGTCGCTGGGACGCACCGGTGTCACGTGGACCAGCAAGTAAACCAGCTACTCCGAGGAGCGTCGAATGTGAGAGCAGCAGCGCTCCCGGCGGCCTGCAGGTGGCGCCATCTCCCAGACAGTGAAGCAGTACTGGGCTTCCCCCCCCCCCACCTCCACCCGCGCTGACCACAGATCACTGGGTGGGAGGGCCAGTGGGAGGAGGGTGTGTGTCACTAAGGGCCTCCTTGCACCCCTAGCCATCCCTCTTCTAATCTCACCCTCACACCCTCACCGTTGCCTGCTGTCGCAGAGATGTCCCCAACAGTAGAGTGTCATATGCTCTCCTCCTACCAGAGGCTAGGGGTAAGAACCTCAGAGGGACGGGCCTGGCCATTGCAACAGTAGCAATAGTGATCACAGGATTCACTTTCCCTGGCCCACTTTGCAGGGGTCCTCCTTGGAGGTCTAGGGGAGGGGCTGCTGGGGCTACCTAGAAAGTTCTGCCAGCTTGGGCTACATAACAGTGTGAGATGCTGCCAGAACAAGCTGGGTGATGGTTCATGCTTTGCCAGGAAGGTCAGGAGTTCAATATCATCCTTGGATGCATAGCAAGTTCGAGGCCAGCTTGGGTTTCATGAGATGATGCCTCAAAACACAAAGCAAATCAAACAAACAGGAAAAGAAAAAAAAAGTACTGAAAAAAATGCATGTAAAATTACACTGGTTTCAATTCCGCGCTCTACACGCTAGGCACTACTGGAACTAGGCTGAAAATTAAACATACAAACACAGACAGAGACAGACAGACAAGCGGGGCCACAGGGACATCTTTGAGACAAGAATGCCAAGAACACCCACTTTATTGTGCTCAGGGGCAGCTTATATAGGGCTCTGGCCACGCCCCAGCTCTTGGGATCTTTCAGCTGCAGACTCATCAGAACCCGCTCCCCTGCCATCAGGGTCTTCAGCTCAGAGCAGCTGCAGGCTGCTCCGAGCAGAGGAAAACAAGTAGTTTACAAGAAATTCAGGGTTTGGTGGTCCGCAGTCCCCAACAAATGCACACAGAGAAGGACTGGGGTGTAACTCAGTAAAAGTGCTTGCCTAGCATGCATCAAGACAGGAGGAGTTCAGGCTGGGTGGGATCACCTTTATTTTTTAATTTTTAAATTTTTTTGTTTTTTAATTTTTAGTTTTTTATTTTTTTTAATTTTATTTATTTATTTATTTTACCACTATACAAACAAGGACGGGTGGGATCACCTTTAATCCCAGCAATCAGGAGGCAGATCTCTGTGAGTTCAAGGCCAGCCTGGTCTACAGAGTGAGTTCTAGGACAGCCAGAGCTGTGACACTGAGAAACCTTGTCTCGAAAAACAAAAACAAAAATTCGCCATGGAAGGCTCTTGAGGAATAACTTCCAAAGTTGACCTCTAACTTCCACATACATGTACATGTGTTCACACGGGAGCATGGGCATGCACGTGCACACACACACACACACACACACACACACACACACACACACACACACACACACACACACACACACACACACACACCAGCTAGGGCTTGGCCTTTCAGCTTGGCTTTTGACTCTTCTACTCCATATTTTGCAAACTCTCCACTCTTATGTCCTGACATGGCTTGCTCATCACTGTAGAAACTTTACATTTTCTTCTTCAATACCTGTTTCGCCTTCCAGACCAGAAGTTCTGTGAGAGCAAGGGCCATGATACTCTCATGCTTTGTGAGCACCCTGTACTACCAAACAGAATTAATTATCGAGGACAGCTGGAGTGGGACAGGAGGTTTGATGACAGGATCGATTAGACAAATAACGCCTCCACAACCTGAAACAGTGTATCTGTTTAGCCTGCCGCAAGGGAGGGGCAGAACTGCAGCTCGGACTCTGGATTCCACACAGCGCCTCTAGAGCTGTGAAAGGCTGGGTGATGTTACTGTCACCAACACATGTGACCTTAGCCCCCACTCCTGGCTGTGTTAATGATCTGGTTTATGTCCCTGTAAGGCAGATCCTCACTTCAGCCACCACATTGTAAATCCAGGTGGTGTTCGTTGCTATTCCCTTACCCCCGTGTATGCGTGTACTTGTGTGCAGATCGCTCTTGGCCACCCTGGGCTCTGGGGACAGTGGCCAGGCTGAGTCACGCAGAGGATTTGGTGTCCTGTGGGGAGCCCGGGACTCAGTTTCATCTGTCAGCCTGCTGTCACGCTGTGGTTGTCCTGTGCAACCCCCTTCATCGACTTCTAAACTCGCTTTAACAGCAGCCAGCATGTGTTAGGCACAACCTGGGTGCCCAGCGTGATGTGGAGGGTATTCTCACATGACTCTTAGGGGCCGTTATCATATTTCATTGTTCAGATGAAGAAATAGAGTCGCGAAGAGGAATGACTGGGTCAAGATTTACAGTGTGTGGTCCAGACTTCCTACTCACCTGACCTGAGCACGGTGGGGCTGCATGCCACAGAACAGCTCTTACACAATAGTGTGGAAGCAGAACCAGTACCCGAGCTGATGCTCTGGCCTGATGTGTATTACAATGGGGAGCATCCCTGTCTTCCTGGGCGGCAGGGCAGCAAAGCAGATGCAGGCAGGCCCGAGCTGGAGTTGCAGCAGAAGGATGACTTTCTGACCTTACTTCCCAGCCAAGTCAGCAGAGGACAGATGTCAGTGCCCATCTACCTGGTGGGGGTGGGTATGTGAGGGGAAGGTGACTCTGATCTGGGGTCCATCTGACAGTAGAAACAGACAGAGTCCCATGAGGACATCCCTGTCCTTCCCCAGTGGAGTCCAGAGCAGACGCCTGGGGGTGCCTGTGCTGGGCAGTTCTGAGCTGTAGACACCATCCGCTCAGCTCCTCGTGGGGAAGTGGCTAGGTGAGTGTGGCTGGGTTCAGGTCCTCACCAGTCTGAGGCATCAGGATAAGGTGCAAAGGCAGTTTCAGGCTGGCTGGAAGCATCAGGCCCCTTCCTGTGCAGACAAGATGCTGGGTCTATTTCCTTAGGCTGCGCTAACATCACTGCACACTGGCTTATCACAGTAGTGAATAGATACACGGCCTAACAGTTCAACCTGGCTTTAAACATACAGATGAATTCCTTTGTGGTTCAACAAGCCTTATGTAGTCTGAAGTCGAGGTGATGAAGTTGTGGGGAGAGCCCTTCCTAGGGACGTGGGGCAGCCCTTGGCCCTCCCTGGCCCTATTTCCAGCTCTGCTGTGTACTGACATCAGCGCCAACACTCTCTTCTCTTGTCTCTTATAAAGATGCTTGTCACTGGCATCAGAAGTGACATCCTGAATGATGACTCCTTAAAACCCTCAAATCCATGTGCAGAGAACCTTTATCCAGGAATGTCATAGTCATGGGGTCTGGTGGGGACGTTGTTCTGGGTAGCACTCTTCATCCACCCAAGGCTGTTACAAATGTGGGTCCAGAGGACCCCTTGAGGGCTGCTCTGGCGCCAGTGGCACCCGCTCTGCTGATTCCCCAGAACACAGGTCGCGCAGGCCTTGTGTAAGGAGGGGTGTGCTCTGCAGCAACCCTGTGCCAGTGGCCCTCTCTGGCAAAGCTCTATCCCAAAACATATTTTACTCTTAAACGGGCCAATTAAGAAGGCAAGTGTTTTCAAACAGGAGGATTTATTGGCACAGAAAGTGCCATCCCTCTAGCACAAGGAGTGGGTGTGTGTGTGGAGCCATCTGGAGGGGCGATTTATCATTTTTATTTAGTTACAAGTTGTTGGATTGTTGCTGGCAGGGTTTCATGAGGTCTGAGCAGGGATCCCTAGAGGTGGGTGTTGACAGAGGTTTCTGTCCCATCGAATCCTGCAGTCCCAAAGAAACACACAGAGGTCTACATTAATTATAAACTGATTGGCCTAGTAGTTCAGGTTTCTTATTAACTCTTATAGCTTATATTAACCCATTATTCTTGTCTGTGTTAGCCACGTGGCTTGGTACCCTTTTTTGGCGAGGCAGTCACATCTAGCTTCCTCTGTGTCTGGGTGATGACTGCAGAATGAAAAAACTTCCCTCTTCCCCAAATTCTCCTTGCTCTGCCTCTACTTCCTACCTGGTCTCCCCGCCCCACCCTGCCTATGCTTCCTGGCTGGCCAATACAAAGGACAGGATAAAAGACCATCGTCCCACAGCAGGTGGGGACCACAGGCTGTGTGCACCTGTGTGTGTCAGTCTGTCAGTCATGTGTACCTAATGTCTGAGTCCATGTGCATGTATATTTGTATGTTTGCACACCCCTGTATTTCTTCTTCTCTGAGTGTGCACACATATACCTCTGTGTATGAAAGAGTACGTGTACATAGGATGTTTGCCTTTATGTATGTTTTAATGTGTATATAGATGCATTCATATGCCTATGCACACGTTACATGCCTGTATGCACTCTTCTGTGCCTCTGTGTATGAAAGGGCATAAATAGATAGAGTCATATGAGGGCTTGCATACATGCCTAGTTGTGCATGTAACATGTGTAGACTCTTCTGTGTGGATTCAGGTACAGCATGGAGTGTGCTTGCATGTCACACCCCCCCAACACACCTTACCCAAGTTTAGTTCGCAGCATCCCCCCATCATCTCCTCTGTCGCTGTCCTTTCATCTCTCTTCCCAGTGTGTCTTTATTTGTAGTGGGTTGAATGGGAATGCTTGGTCCCCAGTTGGTAGAGCTGGGTTGGGAAAGCTTAGGAGGCGTGGCCTTGTTGGAGGAGGTTTGTCACTTGGGGAAGCCTTGAAAAGCCCATGGCATTCCCAGTTAGCTGTCTCTGCTTCATGACTGTGGATCAATATGTGAATCTCCAGCTCCATGCCAATGTGAACTGCTCTAGTACTATGCATACCTGCTGCCCCACCCCTCACCCCGCCACCATGATAGTCATGGACTCTAACCCTCTGATACCTTGATCCCAAAGTTAAATGATTCCTTTCATAAATTGCCTTGGTCATGGTGTTCCGTCACAGCAATTCGAAAGTAAACTATGACATCATCTTGTCTTTGTTTGGACCAGGAGTCCTCAGGAGCAGGTCTCTTGAATGTCAGAAAAGGGCCTGACCTGATTTAGATCCTGTCTTGGTCTTGTTTTGCCTGTTACAAGGACTTGTCTTGGCAAAGAGCTATGTTGTCCTGTTTTAAGTGGGGCAAGCGATCATGTCTCTCGGAGGCTCTCTCGGAGGCTGCTCTGTGTTTCCCAGAAGCTTACTGAGGTGTAGCCACAGAAATCCCGGCATGTGCCATGGCTCCTGACATGCAGCCTCTGCTTGCAGGGGTGTTGAGCACAGGTGCAGATCATGTATCCTGTCCCAGGCGACCAGCCAGAGATGGCTACTCTGGGATTTTCCAGCCTGTGCTTTCCAAGACAAGCCAGAGAGCTCAAAGGTCAAATTTACAGGTCAAACTGTGTGTGGTAGGAAGGGTCCTGGGACCACCCACTGCGGCCTCCCACCCTCACTGTCAGGGCGGATTTTCAACTCTGTGACTTTAAGAGTCTTTGCTAAACTGGTGTTATGGCTGCACTTCCTGTGGGTCCAACCATCAGCCCTGGAGACTGGATTTTGAGCATCATCTTCTCTCCCTCCATGAGAGCTAGCCAGACACCCAGTCCTGTTTACTTGGCCCGCAGGATATTTTCCTCCAGGCTCCATGGTCTGTCTCTGGGAACTCTGCGACAGCTTACTCTTGCACCCACTGACTTCTGGCTTGTGGCAAGGTCCTTAAAACTCTTTGTGCCTGTCCTGTCACCTCCAACCTCATTGTCACATCTCCCCATTGGCATTTAAAACTGCAGCGATGCCAGACTACTCTATGTATTGTCTCTTGCCTTTACACATGCAGTTCCCATTTCAGATAACACCTTTCCGGGCTTTTCCGGTTCTTATCACTCCTCTTAGTCCTTTCTGTGTTTCTCAGGGAAACGCACCCTGAGAAAGGGTGGAAACACCTTATTTCTAGATTTTGTAAGATTATGCCTGGCACGGAGAAGGCACTCAACCACTGTGCACACTTTCTCCTTGAACCATCACTTCGTTCGGTTACTGAGGAGAGAGGACCCGGCACTCACTGGTCTGAGAGACTGGACAGTTTGACTCTGGCAGGAGCGACCTCACAGCCTTTCCCAGCCTTGGACCAACCCCATGACTCTCATGTGACATCAGCTACAAACTTCACCGGCCTGTGGATTTTTCTCACCAGCCGTTTCTCATTAAATAGGCCTTTGACTGCTCTCCCTGTGACTTGAGTTGGTCGTGGAGAATTCTGATTTTTACAGCCCCCTGTTTTCCAGTTGTGACATTCTGGGCTGTAAAGCTGTAATCGGCTCTCATAAGAGATGGTTTCATCAGCACTCAGGTGGCAGGAGGTTGGGTGGCGGCAGTATGATTGGAACCCTTAAGTACCTAACGTGACTGTCGCGAGTCTCCGGAGCCACAATTCAATCAGTCTCTAAAACATGAAATTCAACAGAGAGTGTTAAAAAGATGGCAGAGGACAGAAATGAGAAAAGAGAAACGCTCAGGCTGGAATTGAATTCTGACGTCACCTGATGGAAGTGTAGAAATGAGCAGTACCCCTCCCCCTCCCCCACCATGAGCATCTTCTCCAGCTCTGCTGAATGGAAGGAAACTGATTTGCTTCCTGCTGTTTTGGAAGAACCACTCAAAGTTTTTTCTTTTTTTTCTCTCTCCCTCCTCACTCCCGCCCTCCACTCCATCCTTCCTTCCACAATGTTTCCTGAGCGCCCATTATGCACTAGGCATCACTTGAGGGACTGGAGGTATAACACTGAACAGTCAGCTGTGGTCCTGATTCTTTTTTGAGAGGTTCATTTTTTGGGTGTGTGTGGGGGGTGGAGGGGAACAGGGCTTTACTATGTAGCCCTGGCTGGCCTGGGACTTACTATGTAGGCTGGTCTCAAACTCCCAGAGAATCACCTGCCTCTACCTCCCCGGGTGCTGGGATTACAGATGTGAGCCACCACCGCCTGCTCTCCTTCGGGTCTAAGCTTTCCTCACTGCTAGGCACCAGAGCTGCTTCCAGCGTTTTGGTCTGACGTGTGTGTGTGTGTGTGTGTGTGTGTGTGTGTGTGAAGCACGAAGTGTGACAAAGCCTGGAGTGCTGACTGAGGCCAGGCAAATGCATCATATCCCGATTCTAAAGAGCACAGTTAAATTGGGGCCAGACAGACCCTGCAAAACTTACAAAAGGCCGAGAGAGCCACACCTTCTACCCTCCAGCCGCTCCCCCTCTCCCGGCTGTACTTCCTCCCTTGACTCCATCAGCATAAAATAGCAAGAGACAGTGAGAATTATTGAGTCATATCTTGATAGCCTGGGAGGGAGCCATCTACTATCCATCCCTTTACGGGAGTGTGGGGTGGTCTTCAGAGGGACCGCTTACAGAGATGCCTAGGAGGGCAGGGAGGTCTCTTGTGCCATGCGGGGATTCTGCTTAGGTAGTTGCCTGATCTCTGCCCTGTGAGACTGGACAGGAAGATATGGGTGGGTAGCAGGGAGGTGTGGTCAAGTCGGGACCACGTGCTGGGACAAGGCATTAGGGGGCATCAGTAAGGGTGTGCAAACTTAGCTGTGAGTCCCCCAGCACAAATTAGCTCATTACATGCGTGTATGTGCATATGTGTGCGTGTGTGTGTGTTCATGTGGAGGCCCATGTGCATGTGGAGGCAAAGGACAACCTGGGGTGTCTTCCTCAGGCGGCATTTCAGCACTAGGAAGGCAGCCTCTGCTGCATACTGAGTACAGGCCCGCAGGGTTATTGCGTGGCAGAAATAAGGCGGAGAAGACAGACCTGGACAGCAGGGGGCACACTTGAGCAAGGTGCCAGAGGGAGAAAGGCCTGGACACTGCCTCACATAAGGCTGGACGGGTGGGGGGTTGGTGTCAGGCCCAGTGAGAGGTGAGGGATCAGGGAACAGTCTAGAAGTTGCAGACTCAGTGGTCTGGAGAAAGACTGGGCTGCAGAAATAGCATGGGCAGTCTGGAGAGGAGTCACCACGGATGCATCAGGGAGCCCTGAAGAGGTGGAGCAAGGGGACACAGGAGCTGTTAGTGGACAGTAGTCCTGGAAGAATGGGTACTTTAGTCCAGCTTAGGCCCTCTGACAAGTTCGTTGTCATCATGGTTAAAATTATCCATGCTTATTTGAAAATAAAGAGAATCTGGAGTTGGAGAGATGGCACAGGGGATACTTGTGCAAACGTGGGGATACAAATTCTCTCTCCAGAATCCAGGCAAAGGCAGCAGGAGAAAATTACACTGCAAAGTTGTCCTCTGACCTCCACATGCATGCTGTGGCATTTGCAGCTCCCCAAATAATAATAAATAGAAAATTAAAAAAAATAGAAATAGAATTAAACATTTAAAATTTTGGCTCAGCAACATGTTTGAGAGAAAAGCATGGACAAGAATGTAGCAGCGGATCCAGCCCCGCCTCCCCCATACTATATGCTACAAAGCCTCCGGTGTTCCCTGCAGTTCAGTGTCATTTCCTAGAGGGGGTTCTAGCATTGGTTCAAAGTGGGACTCTGATGGCTGGCTGGGGTGATAACTGTCTCTTGCCTTCCCCTGGCTCTCAAAGGATTTGGTACAGTATTGCATGGCTCATCATTAAGCTGAGAGTGAAGTCTTCCATAGAGGAAAAGTGGGGTGCTATGGAGCAATCCTTCTGTACACTGTGAATATGTATTTCTCTTATTGGTTAGTAAAGAAGCTGACTGGCCAATAGCTGAAAAGGATAAGGTTAGGTGGGAGAGCCAAACGGAGAATGCTGGGAGTAAGAAGGGCAGAGTCAGAAGAATCCCCAGTCAGATGGAGAATGAGTCAGACAAATAAAATGGGATAGAGATAAGAGCCTTGGGGCAGTACATAGGTTAACAGAAATGGGTTAAGTTGTAAGAGCTAGTTAATAACAAGCCTGAGCTATTGTCTAAGAATTTATAATTTATATAAAGTCTCCAAGTCAGTTATTTGGGAAGTGGCAGGACAGAAACTTCTGCCTACAGGGGGGCTTATGTGTGTACATCCTCGAGTCCACCCAGAGACCTCAGAGCTAGAAAAAATAGGACATACTTTAAGTAGTGTCTTAGGGTTTCTATTGCTGTGAAGACACACCATGACCACAGCAACTCTTAGAGAGGAAAAAATATTGACTGGGGTGGCTCACTTACAGTTTCAGAGGTTCAGTCTATTTTCATCATGGTGGGACTTGGTGGAGTGAAGGCAGACATGGTGCTGGAGAAGCAGTTGAGAGTTCTACTGTAGTAGGGAGGAGAGGGCTGCATTCCCGGTGCCTGGTTAGCTTAGTTGGGCGCCAAATTGTAGTAAGAGGCATGCAGGCTGCGTCCTTTCGCCCAGCTCCCGGCCGTCGAAATAATTACACAGAAACTGTATTTATTTAAACTTTGCCTGGCCCATTAGTTTTAGCCTCTTTTTGGCCAACTTTTACATCTTGATTTAGTCCATTTTTAATAATCTGTATTTACCATGAGGATGTGGCTTACCGGCATGAGTCTAACCAGTGTCCATCTTGGGCTGGAAAAGCATGGTGTCTGCTACACTTTTCTTCTTTTCAGCATTGTATTATGTCTACTCCGCCTACCTAAGGGCTGCCCTATCAAAAGGCCAAGGCAGTCTCTTTATTTAACCAATGAAAGCAACAGAAATACAGAAGGACCTCCTACATGATTCTGCATTTTGCAGGCAACAGAAAAAGGTCTGAGCCACTGGGCGGTATCTTGAGAATATATGAGACCTCAAAGCTCACCTCCACAGTGACATACTTCCTCCAATGAGACCACACCTACTTCGCAAGGCCACACCTTCTAATAGTGCCACTTCCTTTGAGAGCCAGTTTCTTTCAAACTACCATAAGCAGTCACCACAAAAGGACTGTGCCCCTGTCCCCACCTTACAGAGGTGGGAACTGAGGCTCAGGAGTTGGATTGCTTTAGCTGTGAGACAAATGTGGGACTGA
Source organism: Ondatra zibethicus (assembly GCA_004026605.1). Classification (NCBI taxonomy): domain Eukaryota; kingdom Metazoa; phylum Chordata; class Mammalia; order Rodentia; family Cricetidae; genus Ondatra; species Ondatra zibethicus. The sequence goes on along the minus strand of PVIU01008661.1, from coordinate 14,643 downwards.
GCCGGTATTCAAATGCATACCAAAGCCCAGGTTCTTGTTCACACTCACAACTGAGAACAGGGACCAAGTTTGTATGATGTTAGAGTTCCGAGATCTCCTGTTCCAATTTGCAGCCAGAAGCTGATCCCAGGGCTCCTGGCCCAGCCAGGTCATCCCACGGAAGAAATGTGTAAGGAAGATGTCCTTCCCTCCAGGCTCCCGACCCCACCTGACAGTTGGGAGCCTAAGACCAAGCCCAGCCACAAGCAAGAGGCTGAGCCCCTCACTGAAGAATCATGTCCTTCATATCGTCCCCTGCATTTTACACCACCATGTAAAAATTTCCATTAATTCCTCAGAATAAAATGTGGTGGCTGTTAATTTTCGACGCCTGGGAAGTAGCCAGCTGAATGCCTTTTTTTATGGCCGAAACTATTTTCCACTATTAGGGAAGTGTAATAAAAAGTTGCCTTTCCTTGATTTCAGTTTTTAATTAAGTGGGAAGTTCTGGGCAGCCCTGCTGCTGGAGCTGTGGCCTGCAGCTCACCGGCTGAGGAAGTAGCAGAGAAAGGACTCAAGTGCTTCGCCTTTCCAATGCTATTTTCACAGCCAGGCCCCAACCCTCAGAACCAGCCAGCAAGCAAGCACTGACTTGTCCCAGATCATAAAGAACCCTGAATCCTTTTTGTTTTCCAAGGTTGTGAGAGGCAATGTGAGCTCTGACCTCACACAGACCTGGGCTGAAATCTTGGTGCCTCAACTCTTTAAATATGTTTGTGTGTGTTTGAAGGTGTGTGTACACGTGAAGGTCAGAGGTCAACCATGAGTGTACTTTCTCAAGACACCATTTGTAATGGCTAAAGAAACTCCAGTTTCTGCTAGGCATCCATCTGGGTACTTGATAGTCATCTGTCTCTGACTCAAGTTCCTGGGGTTAAGTTCTTGGCAACCCTGACTCCTTGGTCCCAACCTAGGAACATACAGCTATGGCCGCTTTTTGTTATGATATGACTAGCTGCTGATTTTAGTTTCTGTAAGCTGCTTATACAGACATTCAAGGACTATTTCAAGGTCAGAGGTCACCTTGACCCTCCAATATTGACAGAGCAGAACAACTCTTATGGTTTTTGCCTTTAAAAGCCTTTCCTGTAGCTGGGCAGTGGTGGCACATGCATTTCATCCCAGCACTTGGTGGGATGTGCTACTTGGATTCTATCCCCAGGGGTGTCTACAGAGGCAGGTGGATTTCTGTGACTTTGAGGCTAGCCTGGTCTACAGAGTGAGTTCCAGGACAGTCAAAGATACACAGAGAAACAGTGTCTCGAAAAACCAAGAAAGAAGCCGGGCGGTGGTGGCGCACGCCTTTAATCTCAGCACTTGGGAGGCAGAGGCAGGCAGATCTCTGTGAGTTCAAGGCCAACCTGGTCTACAAGAGCTAGTTCCAGGACAGGCTCCAAAGCCACAGAGAAACCCTGTCTCAAAAAAAAAAAAGAAAAAAAAGAAAAACCAAGAAAGAAAAAAAGTTCTTCCTGTACCTGCTCTGCATGGCACGTCTCTGATTTGGGCGAGAGGCTGTGGCCGGCTAGCAGTTTTAATAGATCTGGCTAATTATACTCTGACTTGAGTCTTGTGGTCTTTCCCCAAAATTCTTCATCTCCATAACACACTTATCTTGCTTTTTGAGTCAGGGCCTCTCACTGGCCCATAACTTGCTTATTTGGCCAGGCTGACTGGTCAGAGAGTCCCAGGGATCTTTTCATTTTGGCCTTCCAAGTTTGGGTTTTCAAGTTCATGCCACCAGGGCTGGAGCAATGGCTCTGCAGTTAGCCCTTGCTGCTTGCTCTTCCTGAGGACCCTCTGTAGTTATCAAGGCCCGCACCTGGCTGTTCACAGGTGTAACTCCTTCGCCAAGAGATCCAATTGTTGTGAAATATTTAACTAGGTGAAGGTGTGTTGTTACATTTGTTTCTGCTGCCTTTGTTAACATCGCAAAGATGTGTTGCATTTGTTTAACTATGTAAAGATGTGTTGCATTTGTTTCTGTTGATTTGTTTAATTATGTAAAGTGTGTTGCATTTGTTTCACCTTGCCTGCCTAAGGCACCAGATTGGTCTAATGAAAAGCTGCACAGCCAATAGCTAGACAGGAGAGGGATAGGCAAAACTGGTGGGCAGAGAGAATAAGTAGGAGGAGAAATCTAGGCTCAAAAGAAAAGAAGGAGAGAATGAGGGAGAAAGAGAGGGACACCCCTGGGGATAGAATCCAAGTAGCACCAGTTGGACAGACACAAGAAGCAGTGAAAGTAAGATATACAGAGGAAAGAAAAGTAAAAAACACCAAGGCAAAATGTAGATGAAGAGAGACAGGTTAAGTTCTAAGAGCTAGTGGGATAGGTATAAGATAAAGTTGAACATTCATAATTAATAAGTCTCCATGTCATGATTTGGGAGGTGGTTGGAGGCCCAAAAGAAAGCCTGCTACATCCAATGCCCTCTTCTGGCTTCTGTGGGTACCCTACTCCAGCATTCTTTCTCTCTCTCTCTCTCTCTCTCTCTCTCTCTCTCTCACACACACACACACACACACACACATGTACATGTACACATATGCACACTCACGCACGTGCACACACACACACAAATAAAATAATAAAAATAAATCAGGGTGAAGAACAGCTAAGAGCACATCCTAGTCTTGCAGAGGACCCCAGTTCAGTCCCAGTACCCATGTCATACAGTTCACAACCACCTGTAACTTCTAGGGAGATACAATGCTTCTGACCTCTGTGAGCAGCTGTTCTTACACACACACATACACACACACACATATGCAACTTAAAACAATAAAAAATTAATCTTTAAAAAATACCATAGGTTTGTTGAGTGTGGTGACATTTCACAGGAAGAGGCTCTGGGAGTTTCAGGCCAGCTAATCTACCTAGTGAGCTCCAGGATAGCCAGGGCTATGTAGAGAGATCCTATCTCAAAAAACAAAACAAAACAAAACACCATCACTATCACCGACACAACAAACCCCAAAATCAAAACCAACCAACCAAACAAACAAAAAACTCACAAAAATCACAGGAGGCTGGAGAGATGGCTTAGCAGTTAAGAACACTGACTGCTCTTCCAGAGGACCTGGGTTCAATCCCCAGGACCCACGCGGTGTCTCACAGCCATCTGTAGCTCCAGTCCCAGAGGATCCAATGTCCTCTTCTGGCCTTTGCAGGCACTCTGCATGGTTGGTAGACAAGTATACATGCAGACAAAATACCCATACACATAAAATAAAAATAAAGGTTAAAAAATTTCAAAATAAAATAATAACAAAAATAAATCTAAACCGGGCAGTGGCGGTGGTGGTGCACCTCTTTAATCCCAGCACTCGGTAGGCAGAAGCAGGCGGATCTCTGAGTTCGAGGCCAGCCTGGTCTACAGAGTGAAACCCTGGCTACACAGAGAAACCCCCAAAGCAAAACAACACAACAACAAAAATCAAACAAACAGAAAAACCCAAAAGGTGAAAATATATGCTAGAAAGAGCACAAAAACAAAACCACCAGCAGCAACAGCAAAGCATTTTACTAACTGAACCATCTCCCCAGCTCTGGAGCTGCAAATGTTTGAACAAGTTCTCTCTGCTCTCTGGTTCTCATTGCCTCATCTCTAAGCCTCCCAGGGAGGTTGATCCATGGACTGAATGATTGAAGGAGAATGTGCCAAGTGTCTGGTCCCCAGAAGCCACCAGGAACAATAAAGATGAGGGACATTAGCTTAAAGGGGATCTTTAAACTAGTGAGCCTTCTCCAGGTTGTTGGCCCTGGGACTTTGGAGTGTCGAGCTGGCAGACAGGAATGTGCCAGGGGAAGGCTGGCTGTGATTCCCTAGCCTGTGAGATACCTGTGGGACCTTGTCATGGAAAGAGGACAGAAGAGCAGAGTCTGATGTGGTCAGTCACAGTGCCCAGTGACCAGAAAACTCTGCTTTGTGGATGAGGTTTGGCGAGGATAAAGGAAGACATCCTTGGTGATGTGGGGTCGCTCTTTCCTATTGAGTCTGACTTAGAAGGAAGAGGGAACACAGTGGACTCTGGCAGCCTGGGTCCTCGTGTTCTTGTTCTGAGGGATTTCTCTGTGGTGCCTGGTCCACCTGCCCTTGGGACATGTCACCCAAGTGGAGATTTTATTTGCCTTGGGCTTCCTCTAGTGTCTACCAGGGAAGACACCTCACCACTAATCAGAGTGTCCACCTAGGGGCAGTTCTCAGAGTTCAGGCTTCTTCCTTACACCTGCAGCCAGTCTGGTCAACCATCTCTTTCATAAAGGGGTAGGCTATTCTTGTCAGGTCGTGCATATTTTAAGGTTTATGAAAGTCACATCTGTGTTGATGTGGCCTTGTTTCCCAGAAATCTCTGGGCCAGGGTGCAGCCCATCGCTAACAGACACATAGTGTCAGCCCTGCACTTGGGGACTTCATGGCTGTCATTAACTTCATATCTGTGACACAAACCTCACCATGTTCTAAAAACAATTGTCCCAGCCCAGTTGCCTTGGCGCTCACTCTCCATCCTCCACTCTGCTACCAATGTTGTTTTTCCCCTCCTTCCAATGATTGTATAATTCTAGGTTTCCACAGTCAAATCCAAGGAGCTGGAGACATAGCCGGGTGGTAGGTTATGTTGCCTACCATGTAGGAGGCCTGGGTTCTATCTGAGCAGAAACAGCAGCGAAAATAAAAACTCTAAATCTAAAGGCACACAGAGAGGCAAACTTCGCTCCCTCATTCTCTCTTCTCCAGCTCCATTAACATGTTAGAACCAGTGTCACACAAACTGGAGTGGCAGCACACACCTTCAATCCTAGAACTGGGAGTGGAAGCAGAAGATTGAAATTTCAAGGGCATCTTCAACTGTGTAGTGAGTTTGAGGCCAGCCTGTTCTATGTGAGACTCTCCTCTCTCTCTCTCTCTCTCTCTCTCTCTCTCTCTCTCTCTCTCCTCTCTTCCTTTCCTTCCATCCTTTCTTTCCTTCTTCCTTTCCCTCCTTTCCTCCCTCCCTCTTTCCCTTCTTCCCCCTCTCTCTTTCTCTTTCCCTTCCTTCCTTCCTTCCTTCCTTCCTTTCTCCCTCTCTCTCTTTCTTTCTCTCTCTTCCTTCCTTTCTTTTTTTTCTTTCTTTCTCTGTGTACTAGAACTCACTCTATAGACCAGACTGGCCCTGAACTCAAAGAATCCTCCTGCCTCTGCCTTCTGAGTGCTGGGACTAAAGGTATAAGAACAGCCTGATTTAAGCAGACACCAGGCAGATGCTGCACCTTGGAGGCAGCCACGAAAGGCTGGGAGAGGAATAAGAGTGTTGGACAGGCAAACGTGAGACAAGGCTTCTGTACAACCCAAAGGGCTTCCACTGAGCCGGGCCCAGCCAGGCGGTGGCTAAAGGACTGCCGGCCTGGATAACCTAAGAAAAACCTGCCTCAAACCAAACAAACACCACTAGATCTGGGGGTGTAGCACGGTGGTCCAAGATGCACAAAACCCTGGGTTTGATCCCCAGCACCTTCTCCCTGAAACGGGAAAGAAAAATCGTTACCAAAATGGGAGAGAAGGGGATACCTCAGAACTTCAGACCCTCTGAAGCAAGCCCCCCGGGACAGAGAGGCAGATTTCTGGAGTTGAGCTTCCCCAGTTCAGGGGGAGGAGCAGAAAGTATTGTGTCTTTTCCCTCTTCTGAGCAGCACAAGGACCCCCACACTTCAGCTCAAGCCAAATGAAGGGCTCTCCCAACAAGTAGAGCGCCCTTCAGGAGGCCCATGCCATTGCCCAGTGGGGCTGGGTGAGTTTTCTAGGCCTCTGTCAGTGAGCCTGAGAGGGGTGGCAGGTAGAGCCTACCTGGGGACCAGGCCGCCCAGCAGGGTGTGGATGGGACACTAGCCCTACGCTTCAGCTGTTGAGTCTTATTTTTCTTCCTGTAATAGATACTGTTGCCATATTTTAATGGGTTTGCCACAGACCAATAAGCATCGTTGCTTTATTACTAGCAAGAAAGAAAAAAATGCAGTGTGACAGAGTCAGTGAGATGGCCCAGCGGGCAGAGTAAAGGCATTTGCTGCGGAACCTGAGGATGTGAGTTTGATCCCTGGGTCCCGCATGGTAGGAATGCATGAGCTGTATAAGCTATCTCTACAAATCCGCTCTGATACTCAAGTCCCCAATAAAGAAGTGACATAAAACATTTAAAAATATATGGCACACCACCTACTGTAAGAAGACAGCTTCAGAAATGTGAAAAACTATGCTTCATAGAACTAGTAAACTATGGCACATGCCCATTTTGCAGATGAAAACACCAAGGTAATAAGAGTTAATGTTTTACCCTGAGATAGCAGAACCAGGATTCAGAACTGGGCCCATCTGATTCCAAGCCCAAATCTGAACCAGCTGCAGAACAGTCTGCCGAATGCTGCTGGACCTTGGATCTTAAAGGGTGCCTTGTGGAGTTGTGGGGTCTCCCTTCTAGGAGTCTGTAATTGGCAGTCATAGATTTGTTCCTCTGAGCCCAAGAGAGCTGGTGGAAGGAGAATGGTGAGTACCACAGGAGGATGTATTGGGGTGCACTAGCTAAGGCACTAGGCTGTTGGGAGCAGTGAGCCCCCAGATCCTGAATTTCTTGTAAACAACTTGTTTTCCCCTGATCTGAGTGCCTACAGCTGCTCTGAACACGAGACCCTCAGGAGTTCCTGATGGCAGGGGAATGGTTTCTGGTGCGTTTGGCTGGGGCATGGCTATCCCTATATAAGCTGCCCCTGGACGCAATAAAGGGGGCATTCTTGGGGCATTCCTGTTTAAAGGGTGACCCGTGTCTCTGTCTTTGTGTGTTTCAATCTCCAGCCCCTTGCCCCGATCGCGAACTGTATGGTGGCGCATTGAGTGCAGACAGGCATGATGCGCCGCACTAGGCAATCACGGCCATGGAGCTGGAAATGGGTCTGTCTGTGACAGAGGCCAAACACTGGGAAACCCAGAAAGATGTGGATTGGCAGGCGAGGTGGACAGGCTACCAGAAAAACATGATCAACACCCCCAAATTCCCCAGGGCCCTGAGTGGCAGAGACTGGCCAGCTGCCTCATGCCTCATTCTGCTCTGACTTTGTCCCTTCCAACCCATTCTGAAGGATCCACCTACAGTCCAGAGCAGGTCAGATCCCGACTGCAGCTGGTCACCTGGGTGTCACTGGAGAAGCTGACTTCTGACCCACGCTCTGCCCTGAGTTTCTCTTCACCTGCCGTTTCCCAGTGTCGGTGGTGGATTTCATCCAATGTAAGAATCGGACACTTATCCAAAGTCACCATCTTGAAACACTTGGTGCCTAGAGAGTGTGCTGGAACAGTCTCTGGGAAGGACACTGTGTCACTGTGCCTATCTAACTTAAATCCACTAAGAGAGAAGAAATTGTGCAAAGAGACCTTGTAGACAGATGACCAAATGATTGGTGACGAAGATTCCAGGATTTCCCTCATGTCCATGAGGGCTTCCTCCCACCTCCCAAAGCCCTGGTTTTCCTCAGATTTCTCTGCAAGAGTTCGTTAGTGATCACTTCGTACACTTGATGGCCTGGGTGACAGCTGGGCCCCACAGAGACATCTGGTACATTCTGGTTTTCCCTGTCCAGGCTGTTTGGGGGACAAGGAAAGCTGTGGCCTCCATTTGCTCATGTGCTTGCCCTTAGAGGGCTCCCAGCTGTGTTGGAAGAAACTCCCTTTATTTTTCTGGAATGGCAATACACATCTCTGAATGTCTCTGCTATTATTTTTATTGATCTCTCTGGGTTTCTTTATGGCCAGAAATAAGGAATCCAATTTGATTAGGGGCTGATTTGGCCTCCAAGGCAAGAAGCATCAATACAACAGCTGAGAACGAAGCAGACACCAATTTGGTTAGAGTTGATTAGATGCATTGAAGGTGGTACCTTGGCCCACCCTTGCCTTTCAACCACCCCTTCCAGCTGTCAGCGGCCCCGTCCAATATGGGGGGCTAGTAAAAAAAGAAATACAAGGTTCTGCCAAGGCTGGGAGCAGTTCCCCTGTGGTGTCAATCCAGGCACTCCCAGCCCCTCAGGAGGTGCAAAGAGATGGTATCGGCTAATTTTGGAGTCTTACTAACGTGAGTCGTGTCATCTGGAAACCCTTGGGGTTGGGGACACACCTCAGCAGAAAGCTCATCCAGCTCACTCAGTACAAATGCCAACTCTCTGAGGCAGGTGAATCTCTGAGTTCGAGGCCAGCCTGGTCTACAGAGTGAGTTCCAAGACAGCCAGGGCTACACAGAGAAACCCTATCTTGAGCCCTCCCAGCTCCCCCAAAAAAGCCAGACCTGCCTTCTGGAGCCCTGAAACCAATGTCCTGCGTCTTCTACCAGCCTGCTGCTTCCTTTGTGGCTCAGTCATTTCATAGAGTCCCACATAGTCTCTCAGTTCCTAATTCTACATATCAGCCATGGACAGAAACCGACTTAAAAGAACTGCTGGTCTCTACCATTTTGCGACTCACTCATCACTGTAAAAAAAAAAAATACCATTTTTAAAATTGCTAATTGGCTATTGATTAACCACTGGATTTGCTGGCTTTGGTCAGGTGATCAGGCCTTACATTTCCAGCCTCATTCCCATCCCAACATTTTGGCTGCAACTGCATGTACTTCCTATCTGGATCTCCTGAGCCATGTGACAGAGGGGCTGGGAGGTAGGGGCTGTCTGCCAAATCTACCCAGGTTTGATCCATTTTGGCCCGGGGAACAATGATTGGTGGATGTAGCTCAGGCAATGGAGAGGATGTCTGTTATTCTTCCCTTTATTTATTTATTTCTAATGATTTTTTTAAAGCTTTTTTTTTCCAGTGGAGCAGGCAAGGTCTTAGTTTGTATTCTTAGCTGGCCTGGGACTGACTATGTAGACTGAACTAGCCTTGAGCTCGCGGTTCTGACTGTGCATCCCTCCTCTTGAATGCCGAGGTTAAAGGCATTCACCAACACTCTGGGCTTATTTTTGATTTTGAATTATGTGTATTTGTATGGGGGTGGGCCATGTGCATCGGAGTGCCTACGGAGGTCAGAAGAGGGCGCCAGATCCCCTGGAGTTACAATCAGTGTGAGCAACCGGACTGTGGTGCTGGAGGCCAAACGCAGGTCCTTCAGAAGAGCAGAAGCATTCTTCCCTGCTGCCCCTATCCGTCAGTCCTTTTTGGATATCTGTCTAGAAACAGAGCAGTTAGAATGTAAGGTAGGTGCACACTAAACTGTTGGGTATTCTTTTACCTCTTTATAGTATTGTTGTTCAAGGCTAGCCTCTGAAGGAAACTTCTACCATCTTCTGGTGTCCTGCTGGACCTCAAAAAGATCCGCACAGCTAGGCCTGTGACTGTTTACCTTCCCCCCAGAGGAGTTGGGTGCATCCACCCACCCCATGAAAACAATTTGCCCTAATGATACCTGGTCTTCAGGGAGGGACTAGAGGATTTACGTGTGGAAGGCTGAGGGAGGGGAGGTCTGTCCCTACTGTGTGCTGACCTCCAAGGATGGCTACCCTAAGTCACCTATGCTTCTACACATAACTTCACACAGTGCTCTGTAAATAAGGCTGATAACATTGTTTATTCTCCCAGGGTGATCTTTGGCAGGATCATAGCTCAGTCTATCCTTGGGACCTTTGGAGAAAGGTAGACATTGTTTTTAACTCCCTAGCGAAGGCATTTAGTAACAAGTATTTTTCTGTTCCTAGACTTTAAGTTTTCCAAAGGTGGGAGCAAACCTGTCTTGTTCACAGTCATGCTCCCTGCATGTTCATAGCAGAGTTCCTGGAACATAGTAGGTGCCCAATAAACATTTCCGGGGCATGGGAATGTACCTCAGTGGTAAGCCACTCACTTTGTGTGCACAGAACCCTGGGTTCATTCCCGAGTGTGTCTATGTATGTGTGTGTACATGCACGAGCATGTCAAAAAAAAAATGCAAGCACAAATTCAAGCTGCTTTCAGTTCAAAGAGATCTGTGACAAATCCAGGACCAGACCCGGGACCTCCCACAGCCCCACCCCTGTCTACAGAGACCAGAGCCCACAGCCCCTTCCGCCATCTACTGAGACCAGAGCACACAGCCCCTTCCGCCGTCTACCGAGACCAGAGCCCAGCTGACTCAGAGAGCCCGAGTTCCAAAGGCTGCTTGACTCCAGCATCCCCTTGTTCTCTGAAGAAAAAGCGTCCCCCTCTCCCTCTCTTGGCCTGTATTGTCACAGCTTGAAATATTCTTTTGATTATGAGAACATTTCCCATTAAGCGTGCGATTCCAGCTCCTCCCCACCCCCACCCCCCGAGTATTTATGACCCCATAACTCCGGGGTCTGTCACAACTGGTGCGGCAAAAGCCTATCTGAGTGAAAAGAAATAATTCCATGAAGATGGTGGTGAGAGGCTGTCAGGTTCCCTGCCTCCCCAGCCGTGGGGTGGGGGGCGGGAGGGCTATATAAATCACAGCCTCCCTTAATTAAGTAAAACATTTTAGGGAAAAAAACAAATTAATTACCACTTCATGGCACCACCCCAGCCGATTACCCAAATGGTTCACATTCCATAAACCCCGGCTGAATCCAGAACTAATTGTTACTCTTTGGGTTTGTTTATGCGTTCCCACACACTGAAGGTCTGCTCCCAGAGTGGGTAGCTCGGGAAGGCTCCTTCATCTGAAATGGTTTACGTTGTCATAAAATCAAGAGTCATGGTTTGTTTCTTCTTTTTTAAATTGCTGTTTTTAGTTTTCAAGCTGAGAACACAGGCGGTGTGAGAGAGCAATTGAGGTGTTCCCAGCATTTGGTGTGGGGCCTTGGCTTGGCCAAATTCCTGAGTGCTGTGTGAATCTGAACAGGGACAGGATGTCTCTGTCCTCTCCTAGTCACCGGTAGTCCAGCAGGCAGCTTCTAGAGGGTCCCTCACTTCCTAGCATAGAGCTCCAACAGAAGATGAGGTTCGCTGCTGGGCCACCCTACTGTCCAGTCCTGATGTCCTTTTTTTTTTTTCAATAAGTTAGGGATTGAACTCAGAGCTTCCTGTGTTCTAGGCAGGCACTCTGCTGACTGAGCTGCACCACCAAAGCTACAGCATTAATTCTTGAACTCTTTTTTCAGACTAAAATTTTAAAAATAGATGATTCTAGCGCCCCTGGATGTTGGTGTCTAGTTTGGCAGTGTGGTGTTCTAAGAAACAGCCAAATGCCAATATATCTGTGGGGCTAATACTGTCATTAGAGTTTGTACAAAAACTTAGGGATAATTTAGCTTTCTGGTGGAATTCTCAAGTTCCAACCTGAGCAGGGATGCATCTCAGTAGGAAGGGTCTGACCACACACCTTCCTGAGGACCTTCAGGGCCTCAAATGTGGCTTAATCCCAACATCTGGATATCTGGCGGCTGAGTGCTTTCTCAGGATCAGTGGCCGTCTGTTTCTGTTTGGCTCTGCCAGGACTCTCTCTAGAGGCCAAGGATGAGGCAAGAGCCTGTGGGTCATGTGAGAGCTCCCTCCAGGTCATGTGAGAGGTGGCAGTGATGGCCATTCTTGGAATGTCCTCATCTGGAATTAACTAAAACTCAAACAGCTGGGTACACCTGTGAGAGATTTTTTTCTTTTCTTTTTTTTTGGGGGGGGGGCATTGAGACAGGGTTTCTCTGTGTAGCTCTGGCTGTCTTGGAACTCACTCTGTAGACCAGGGTGACTTCAAACTCAGAGATCCACCTGCCTCTGCCTCCCGAGTGCTGGGATTAAAAGGCGTGTGCCATCACCAGCAGGTGGGATTTTTTTTCTTAATTAAATAATTTGAACAGGGAAGACCCATTTCTAATCGGGATCTTTTGAGGTGAGACTCACCTTAATCTGGGCCACACCTTGTGCTGGCATCCTATATAAAGGACATTGAAGAAGGAAGCTTGCTCTCTTTGTCAGCTTGCTCTTGCTGGCAAGTCCATTCCTGTACTGGCATGAGAGCCTACTCTGGAAATCTGGAAGACCAGCTGAGATATCCAGCCTTGTGGACAGAACAGCTACTGGATTCTTAGACCTTCTGTTGGTAGATAGCTGTCTTTGTTAAGATTTCTATTGCTGTGAAGAGACACCATGACCATGGCAAGTCTTATAAAGAAAAATATTTCATTGGGGCTGGCTTACAATTTCAGAGGTTTAGTCCATTATCACCATGGTGGAACATGGCGGCATGCAGGCACTCATAGTGCTGGAGAAAGAGCTGACAATTCTACATTTTGATCTGCAGGGAGCAGAAGGAGAGACTTTGTACTGGGTATAGCTCGAGCATATATGAGACCTCAAAGCCTGCCCCCATAGTGACACACTTCCTTCAACAAGGCCACACCTACTCCAAAAGGCCACACCTCCTAATAGTGTCACACCCCATAGGCTAAGCATTCAAACACATGAGTCTATGGGGGCCATACCTAATCAAACCACCATGAGAGTCATGGTTAGACTAACTGGATCACAGCCTGTAAGCCATTCTAATAAACCATTCATTCATATCTCTATCTATCTATCTATCTATCTATCTATCTATCTATCTATCTATCTATCTATCTATCTATCTACATTCCATAAATTCTATTCCTCTAGAGAAGCCTGAATAATACAGGTGGAGTGGTCCAGATACCCTATTTGGGATGGCAGTTGGTAAAGTGAGTGTCTAGCATGAGAAACTAGCCCTGGGTCCAATCTTCAGTATTGCATAAATCAAGTGTGCCGTACACCTCTAGTTCAGCACTCAGGAGGTAGATGCAGGAGGATCGATGTTCAATGTCCTTCACCCCTATACCCAGATAAAATCAGTGCAGAGGGCAGGTAGGAAAGGAGCCGGGCTAGAATGGACATTGATTATCCCCTCAGACAAGCTTCATCATCGGTGTCAAAAGCTTCACAGAATGATGCAAAGGACCCTGTGGAGGTTCGAGCCATCGGGTGTGGGGCTCTGGAATCCAGTATGTTCAAGCTCAATAGCCACTTGAAAATCATGAATTATTGGTGTCTAGCCATCTATTTGAAGGCAGTGCTGTCCCTTTTCCAGGGAGGATCAAACAGGACCAACAGCCTGATGGCCTGAACTTCAATTTTAACTCTGTCCACATCACTGCAACCTCAGACTGATGATGTCCTCTTGCCTTAATTTTCTCCTCCGTATGCTGAGAGTAGCATGTTTGGAGATTGAGGTGGAGCCATGCATTGATGCTTATGGCACGGCAGGAGGACCCATTGTCTACACCACTGTCATCATTGCCATCATCCACCATACACAGAGCAACAGAGGACCAGAGAAGGGTACAGGATGACCCAGAGTTACACAGCGAGTCGTGTGAGTGGTACAGGATCCAGGACAGCTGTGTCTCCCATTTGCATAGCTGTCTGGCATCCTGCCCAATGTTGCAGTCACAGGCTGAGGAACAGGACAGGGCAGATGGTCTGGGGCATTTGCCTCCCGTCTGCTCATCCTTTAGGGGCCTAGCCAGGACCTCTTTCCTTTTTTGGGACGACACCCCTGGATGGCTGATGTTAGGATAAATATATCCTCCCCATTTTCAAATGTCAGATCTTTCTCGCAGCCAGGCTATTTGCCATATCTGAAGGCACCTGGATGATTGTGCCAACCCGGCCTGTACGCCCCACTGCTGCTTGGCCCCTCCACTCTGGGGATATTGTTCTAAAGCACAAAGCGCACTGGCTTACATCTCTACTTAAAACCTTCCAAGGTGCAACTGGATCAGAAAAATGTTTTGTGCATAGAATGGAGCATTATCCACGCTTTAGAAGGGAAAGTTGGGGTCAGAGAGATGGCTCAGTGATAAAGGCTCTCGTCATCAAGGCAATTCTGGTTCTTACATGGTAGAAGGAGAGAAGTGACTCCTACAGGTGGTCGCCTGACCTCCACACGTGCACCATGGTAATACACTCACGGACACCTAAAATAAACAAACAAATATAATAAAAGGAGAAAAAAAAGAGGTTGCTTCACTGGACAACCTTGAGGATTGCATGACACTGTTTGGATAAAAAATGTTATTCCCAGGCTCAGGCTCTGGAGTTCTAATTCCCATCTAGTAGTGTTTTGTTATTGTTTTGTTTTTTTTTTGGGGGGGTGAGTGAGTGTGCATTTTTTTAAAACAAGTTCTCACTATTGTCACCCTGGCTGACCTGGAACTCATTGTGTAGACCAGGCTAAGACTAGCCTTGAACTCTCAGAGATTTGCCTGCCTGTGCTATTTTGAGAGGTTTAGAGATTTTTAGACGGTTGTGGGTCCCTGGGGATGTGTTTGGTCCCAGGCCTCTTCATCTCTTTCAGCTTCCTATACACCACAGGTAAAGAAACTCCTTTCCCAAGAGCCAGATCACACTCTCCTTAAGCCTTCCCTTAGCCCTGTCCTCCGGGAAGCTTGATGCCAGAGCATGTGGCTCTGTGCCACCGCCACTTCCTTAGGGACAGTTTAAAGGGGGTCACTGTGTGCAGGTGCAGATGACTGTGCCAAACAAATTCCAAGCCCCGGATGTCTGAGTCCAGTCTTGACAGGGCTTGCACCTTCCAGGGTAGGATAGGGTAGGGCAGGGCAGGGCAGGGTAGGGTAGGGTAGGGCAG